>JAWVWN010002225.1:0-10792 GCA_037367305.1 Phrynocephalus vlangalii | reverse complement strand
CACTTCTTTTTAATTATTGCTAATGCATCCACACTGTTCTGAAAGAGCTTTAGAAACAAACAAACCCTTTCACAGGATCTTTGATGTGCTGTGACAGTTAGCAACCATTAAAAATAAATGCAAACCTTCTCCTCCCTTCCCCTCCACAAGTGAACTGCAGGAAATATATCCATTTCTCAAAATCATGGCTTCCTCTTCTGCCATGCATGTCGGAGGAAGAGTGTCAACCAAATCAGACATAAAAACCCTTGATTTTTGAAGGGCAAACTTCCCTCAGATGAGGAAACTAGTTAGAGAGAAATTGAAGGGGAAGGTTAGAAGAATCCAATCTCTTCAGAGTGCATGGAGCCTCTTTAAAACAACAATAATAGAGGCCCAGCACAAGTGCATACCACAAAGAAAGAAGAGCTCATTTAAGTCCAAGAGGACACCGGCATGGTTAACGAGTGGAGTTAGAGAGGCTCTAAAGCACAAGGAGAGGTCTTTCTGTAAATGGAAATCCTCCCCAAATGAGGAAAATAAAAAGGAACACAAACTCTGGCAAAAGAAATGTAAGAAGATGATAAGGGAGGCAAAGAAAGATTTTGAGGAACGCATGGCTAGCAATATAAAGGGTAATAATAAAAGCTTCTTTAAATATGTTAGAAGTAGAAAACCTGCCAGAGAACCAGTTGGCCCTCTGGACGGTGAGGGAGGAAAAAGGGAGGTTAAGGAGGACTTGGACATTGCAGAGAAATTGAATGAGTTCTTTGCGTCTGTCTTCACGACAGAGGACCTTGAGCGGATTCCACTGCCTGAGCCGCCCCTCTTGACTAAAGAATTAAATCAAATACAGGTTAAAAGAGAGGAGGTTTTAGGACTAATTGATAAATTGAGGATTAACAAGTCACCGGGCCCAGATGGCATCCACCCAAGGGTTATTAGGGAACTGAGAAACGAAATTGCAGATCTCTTAACGGTTATATGCAACTTGTCTCTTAAAACGGCCACAGTGCCGGAGGACTGGAGGATAGCAGATGTCACACCAATTTTTTAAAAAGGAAGGAGGGGGGACCCGGGAAACTACAGGCCAGTTAGCCTTACATCTGTCCCAGGGAAGATGGTGGAAAGCCTCATCCAAGAGAAAATCTTAAAACACATAAAAGAACAAACCTTGCTGAGAGAAAATCAGCATGGATTCTGTAAGGGTAAATCTTGTCTGACAAACCTTTTAGAATTTTTTGAAAAGGTCAACAGGCACATGGATTTGGGTGAACCGGTGGATATAGTCTATCTGGATTTTCAAAAGGCTTTTGACACAGTCCCTCACCAAAGGCTGCTGAGAAAATTGCACAGTCAGGGGATAAGAGGGCAGGTCCTCTTATGGATTGAGAACTGGTTGAGATCCCGGAAACAAAGAGTAGGTGTCAATGGGAAATTTTCACAATGGAGAGAGGTGAAAAGCGGTGTGCCCCAGGGCTCGGTCCTGGGACCGGTGCTTTTCAATCTGTTCATAAATGACCTGTAGACAGGGATAAGCAGTGAGGTGGCCAAGTTTGCCGATGACACAAAACTTTTCCGTGTGGTAAAAACCAGAGAAGATTGTGAAGAGCTCCAGAAGGATCTCTCCAAACTGGGGGAATGGGCTGAGAAATGGCAAATGTGTTTTAATGTAACTAAATGTAAAGTAATGCATATTGGGGCAAAAAATCCAAACTTCATCTATCAACTCATGGGCTCTGAGTTATCCGTGACGGATCAGGAAAGAGATCTTGGTGTGTTGGTGGACAGCTCCATGAAGGTGTCTCCCCAATGTGTGGCAGCAATGAAGAAGGCCAATTCCATGCTAGGGATTATCAAAAAGGGGATTGAAAATAAAACAGCCAACATTATAATGCCTTTATACAAAACAATAGTAAGGCCCCACCTGGAGTATTGTGTACAATTCTGGTCACCGCATCTCAAGAAAGACATAGTGGAACTGGAAAAGGTGCAGAAGAGAGCGACTAAAATGATTACTGGGCTGGGGCACCTCCCTTATGAAGAAAGGCTAAAACATTTGGGCCTCTTTAGTCTGGAAAAAGGGCGCTTGAGGGGGAATATGATTGAGACATACAAAATAATGCAGGGTATGAGTAAAGTAGATAGAGGGAAGCTCTTCTCTCTCTCCCAAAATGCCAGAACTAGGGGACATACACTCAAATTGAGGGCTGGGAGAGTACGAACAGACAAAATAAAATATTTTTTCACCCAGCGTGTTGTAAGTCTATGGAACTCCCTGCCACAGGATGTGGTGATGGCATCTGGCCTGGATGCCTTCAAAAGGGGATTGGACAGATTCCTGGAGGAAAAGTCCATCACAGGTTACAAACCATGATGGAGATGTGTAATCTCCAGGCTTTAAACCAGGGTACTTCAAGGGCCAGATGCAGGGGAGTGGTATCAGGAGACAGATATCTAGTCTCATGCGCTCCCAAACGCATCTGGTGGGGCCGCTGTGAGATACAGGAAGCTGGACTAGATGGGCCTTTGGCCTGATCCAGCATGGCTCTTCTTATGTTCTTATGTTCTTTTGTTCTTATGCTTAACAATCTTGAGAAGCTTTCCATTCCTTGAGGTGCAATGTGGTCATTTTTTGCCTGTGGATATGACAAAATGATCTTGTTTAGTGCAATTTGGCACAATCCATACCATGAAAATTTAGCTATCTAGTTGGACTTTCAGTTGACTCTGATTCCCTAACGAGTTCTCTCAAACCCAACATTTCTATTCCATTCTATTTGCTATGGCCTCTGTTTCTTCCCTTGACTCTTTCATATTTTCACACAGCAGTCTGAAAGCTAAGATGCAAACCTCCTAGCATCCATGTCGCACCAAAGGCTCTTGAATAAACTTGCCAGTCATGGAATCAAGGGACAGGTCTTGTCCTGGATCAGCAACTGGCTAAGGGACGTGAAACAGAGGGTAGCACTAAATGGGAATGTAAAGAGTGAGGTCTCTCAAGGTCCAATACTGGGACATCTGCTTTTCAACCTTTTGATAAATGATATAGAAGTAGGAGTAAATAGCAAGGTAGCCAAATCATTAGGAAGGGTATAGAAAATAAGTCAGCACCATTTTACCTCTTTATGAATCTATGGTGAGGCCCCATCTGGAGTATTGTGTACAATTCTGGTCAGTCACCATTCCTTCAGAAGGATATTATGGAAATGGAGTAGGGTAACCAGTATGATTAGGGGACTAAAACACCTCCCTTAGCATCTGAGGCTGCAACGGCTGGGCCTCTTCACTCTTGAATGACGGCGCCTAAGAGGTGACCTGATCGAAATTTATAAAATCATACATGGTGTGGACAAAGTAGATAAGGAAAAACTGTTTTCCCTATCGCACAACACTAGAACTAGGGGGCACTCCATGAAACTTTGGGGTGCTAGATCTCAAACAAATAAGAGAAAGTACTTTTTCACCCAGAGAAGATCACTGGTCTATGGAATTCCCTGCCAGAAGAAGTGGTGGCAGCTGTCAAGCCTTGACAGCTTTAAGAAAGGATTGGACAAGTTCATGGAGAACAAGGGTATCAATGGCTATCATTATGGATGCCTAAGGAGAACCTCCGGGTTGGAGAGATAGGCAGGATATCTCTCAATGCCATTTGCAGGGAATGGTAAGCAGGTGAAGACACCTGCTTGGGAATACCCTGAAGCAAATGGTGAGCCACTGAGACAGAACGCTGGACTGGATGGGCTGTGGCCTGTTCCAACAAGGCTGTTCTTATGTTCTGTGGCAGCAAAGCCTATATCTTATCTTTATGCTGCAGTCTGCCTTCCATTTGCCTCTTCCACTGCACTGTAGTTGAATAAGGGCTGAAACACAAACGCCTTTGGCCCTGGCACCACTGAGCAGTGAAGAGCAGCCCTGGAGACTGTTAAGACAGAAGCAACTGATCCTTTAACTGGGCAGCACTGCTCACATAGGCAGTAGAAGGACACTGAGAGGAGGGAAAGATGTGCATTTTTACTGGCAAGAGAGCTGAAAGAGTGGCAGTGAGTGTAAACAACATTGATGAATGGAATGAAAAGTCTCAAGGTGGGGAGTGAGTAATAGACAAGAATATAAATAAGATGGGAGAAGATGGGAAATATGCAGCAGAATAGTGAATATAAAAGGAGACAAAAAGATAAACGCAGTATGAAATGTGAGAGAGATAGAAAACATTAACAAGGGAGACACTCTGCCACGAGGTATAGAAAGAAGAGTAACCTCTCCAAACATAGAAAGAGAATGATAGACAGCTAGCAAGCATGGCCCTTTGGCAAAAAAATATCCCACCAGAGGCACATAATTCCTAACTGGATTGACATGCGGTTGGATTATTTACAAGGTTTAAGGGAAGAAATAAAATAAGCAATTTGCCACTAAGCATTTTTAAACAAAATTTAAAAATTAAAAAGAGAGGGGTAAACAATAATGTCTCTAGGACAAAATGTCAAGGACAAAATGTCAAGACTGCGGTCTCCCTTCCCCTTCACACATCATAAAAGGAAATCCAACTTGGAACGGGTGGAAGATGTATCTTGTCCATGCATATGTATGGGATTGCAGACTCAGTGACTAGAGATGGGCACGACTTGAAAAAAAAATTTTTCGAGTTGTCGTTAGTCGGGCCGGTTCCGTTTCGGCTCGTTTCCGTTTTTCGCGAATATTCGCAAAAATTAGTCAGTTCGTTTTTTCGTTTTTTCGTTGTCGTTAGTACTGGTTTTGGGGGGGGGAGCGGGCTCCTGGAGGCACCTCTGTGGTGGGTGCCTCCTCTGGCCCGCTCTAAAGGGAAAGTGGGCTCCTGGAGGCACCCGTGGGTGCCTCCTATCCTCCCACTAGGAAGGGGAAGCAGGCTCGAAGAGACCCCTCAACATGGGGGTCTCCCCTCTTCACCTGCTGCTGCTGCAAAATGGTATGCAATAGCCATATGGATATTGCATACCAGTTGTGCAGACAGTGAGACCAGTGAGAGCGACTGATAGCATCATGCCTTCCCTACACAAGGCTCTCGCACCACCATGTCTCACACAGAAGGGAAGTGTTCTTGCTGCGTGTAGTGCAATGCAAGCAAGTAGATCTGGCTTAGGGTTAAGGTGGGTTAGTGCTAGGGTTAGGCTAGTGACGGGTAAGGTTACGGTGGGCTAGTGGGTTGCACCTCTGGGTGCCTCTCTGACCCACTAAGAGGACAGTCTGTGACGTATGGGTATGGACGGAGTCAAGGGTTAGGCTTAGGGTTAGGGGGCTAGGGCAGGTTTTAGGGGGCTTTTTGGCACATCCCAGAAGTCTCCATGGCCAAGTGGCCATGCGATTGGTGGGATGGCTCCAAAAATTTGCATGGTTGTCCACTCCCACATGGCTGGCCACTCGGCCAGCCCATCATTGCGCAGGTGTAAATAAAATAAAATAAAATAAAATCAATGGAGGACAGAGGAGGAGAGGAGAGACATTTTGTTGCAAGAAAAAACCCACTGCTACTGTGAAAAATCTGGCAGTTTATAAATTTTCGCGTGTTTCTGTTGTGCTTGTGTTTTTGGACCACGATTTCAAAAACAATATTGCGTTCGCCGCCCCATTTTGGATCCCCCGCCCGCACCGCATGGCATGGCGAGTGGCGACTCGAGTCCGGCTGCTCAGGACGGGGGGGAGGCAGGACCCCCCCTCCAGAAACCACCCCTCCGGTAGGTGCCCTGCGCCCTTAGTCAAGCAGGCATTTTTCCGCCTGCTTTTTTGGCCCGGGAATGGATGGGGGGACGGGGGAGAGTTTAAAAGTTTTTTCCTGTGCCGTCCGTGCCGCTTGCTTGCGCTTTAATTGGCTGCGGCGGCCGGCAGCCGGCGAGACTGGGCTTTTTGCTGGCTGCTGGCTGCGAGCCTGCGGGTGAGTCCCACCAGAGCAGCCCAGGATGGGGGGGGGGAGGCCGGGGACCTCCAGAAACAACCCCTCTGGTAGGTGTCCTGAGGCACGGCAGGCATTTTTCCGCCTGCCTTTTGGCCGGGAACCGGGTTTTTTAAACTTTTAAAAACTTTTCTTCTGTGCCGCGTGGCATCGCGCGATCGCGCGATGCAAGGAACGAGCACGACAAATCAGACCAAAATTGTTCGTTCATCGGTTCGAGCTCGAAGTCTGGCGGAGTAATTCCCGTTACCGTTTCCGTAGAGTAACGGAACCGAGTAACGGAAACGGAAACGGGAATACCGCTAAGTCGTGCCCATCTCTATCAGTGACATATCAGTATTACAACTGACTTCAGTCATTGGTAGAGATGGGCACGACTTAGCGGTATTCCCGTTTCCGTTTCCGTTACTCGGTTCCGTTACTCTACGGAAACGGTAACGGGAATTACTCCGCCAGACTTCGAGCTAGAACCGACGAACGAACAATTTTGGTCTGATTTGTCGTGCTCGTTCCTTGCATCGCGCGATCGCGCGATGCCACGCGGCACAGAAGAAAAGTTTTTAAAAGTTTAAAAAACCCGGTTCCCGGCCAAAAAGCAGGCGGAAAAATGCCTGCCGTGCCTCAGGACACCTACCAGAGGGGTTGTTTCTGGAGGTCCCCGGCCTCCCCCCCCATCCTGGGCTGCTCTGGTGGGACTCACCCGCAGGCTCGCAGCCAGCAGCCAGCAAAAAGCCCAGTCTCGCCGGCTGCCGGCCGCCGCAGCCAATTAAAGCGCAAGCAAGCGGCACGGACGGCACAGGAAAAAACTTTTAAACTCTCCCCCGTCCCCCCATCCATTCCCGGGCCAAAAAAGCAGGCGGAAAAATGCCTGCTTGACTAAGGGCGCAGGGCACCTACCGGAGGGGTGGTTTCTGGAGGGGGGGTCCTGCCTCCCCCCCGTCCTGGGCAGCCGGACTCGAGTCGCCACTCGCCATGCCATGCGGTGCGGGTGGGGGATCCAAAATGGGGCGGCGAACGCAATATTGTTTTTGAAATCGTGGTCCAAAAACACAAGCACAACAGAAACACGCGAAAATTTATAAACTGCCAGATTTTTCACAGTAGCAGTGGGTTTTTTCTTGCAACAAAATGTCTCTCCTCTCCTCCTCTGTCCTCCATTGATTTTTTTTTTTTTTTACACCTGCGCAATGATGGGCTGGCCGAGTGGCCAGCCATGTGGGAGTGGACAACCATGCAAATTTTTGGAGCCATCCCACCAATCGCATGGCCACTTGGCCATGGAGACTTCTGGGATGTGCCAAAAAGCCCCCTAAAACCTGCCCTAGCCCCCTAACCCTAAGCCTAACCCTTGACTCCGTCCATACCCATACGTCACAGACTGTCCTCTTAGTGGGTCAGAGAGGCACCCAGAGGTGCAACCCACTAGCCCACCGTAACCTTACCCGTCACTAGCCTAACCCTAGCACTAACCCACCTTAACCCTAAGCCAGATCTACTTGCTTGCATTGCACTACACGCAGCAAGTACACTTCCCTTCTGTGTGAGATATGGTGGTGCGAGAGCCTTGTGTAGGGAAGGCATGATGCTATCAGTCGCTCTCACTGGTCTCACTGTCTGCACAACTGGTATGCAATATCCATATGGCTATTGCATACCATTTTGCAGCAGCAGCAGGTGAAGAGGGGAGACCCCCATATTAAGGGGTCTCTTCGAGCCTGCTTCCCCTTCCTAGTGGGAGGATACGGGTGCCTCCAGGAGCCCACTTTCCCTTTAGAGCGGGCCAGAGGAGGCACCCACCACAGAGGTGCCTCCAGGAGCCCGCTCCCCCCCCCAAAACCAGTACTAACGACAACGAAAAAACGAAAAAACAAACCGACTAATTTTTGCTAATTTTCGCGAAAAACGGAAACGAGCCGAAACGGAACCGGCCCGACTAACGACAACTCGAAAAAATTTTTTTTCAAGTCGTGCCCATCTCTAGTCATTGGATTGACTAAGCTTGGCTCAAGTTATCGTAAGAATTGTAGTTCAACAAAGATGCTGAGAATTGGACCAGGGTAGTAGATCTCCAAATCCCTGAAATATGACCTTCAGAGCTGAATGTTTATGTTTATTTTTATTCTAAAATATTTTAGGTCACATTTTTAATGGTGAAACTCACAAGAGTTCACACAGTAAAGTGATATCCAACAAACCACATATTTAATTACTGAAAACCAAACATGATGATAACTATCACAAAAATATTAAAAGCTAATATTACAATGTAGCTCAAAAACAAAAAGAAGCAAAATTTTCACTTCCCACCAGATAAAAATATTTCATTAAGCAAGTATGCAAAACAACCACAACTAGAGACATTATTGTTTACCCCTCTCTTTTTAATTTTTAAATTTTGTTTAAAAATGCTTAGTGGCAAATTGCTTATTTTTTAACAGTCCAAACAACCCTCCGCTCTATGTGGGATTCCAAGTCAAAGTAAATTTGTCAGATGGCTGTTTATTTTTATTTTTCTTGAGTTACGTCCAGTGTACTTGGTTCCATTGCTGTACTGTTCAAAGTTCAAACCTTTAGGGTGTTTTTCTTGAATACCTTGAACCCATTACATGTGCCCTGCACTTTGGGGTGATCATGAATAGAGATGGGCACTAACCAAGGAAATTGTGGTTCATCTTGGTTCATGGTTCGTCAAAGTCTCCCAAGCATGAAACAGGAATTTCTGATATTTTCCTTAATGGATCACAGATTGGTTTTTCAGTTCTTCAGCTCTATTTTTAAAGATGGCCAGCCATTAATGCTTCTGAAAAAAGACAGAAACTCAGCTAAGGTATGAGTGCATGCACAAAGGCAGCTGACAGGGAGCTGCTGGGCTGCCTATTTTAAAAAAATCAAAATGAAAAATACTTTTTCAAAAATACAGCCTAATGGCCTCTCAGCTGAAGAAGCCAAGCTTTTAAAGACAGCCACTAGACTGTCTAATTTTTTTTAAAGAGGCAGCCCGGCAGCTCCTTGCTAGCTGCCTCTCAACATGGCAGAAGAGGAGGAGGTAGCAGCAGGAAAAGGTAGGGAATCAGTTGGGGCAGTCGGAAGGGTTTGGGGGTGGGGAAAAATGAGCCAGGAAGTTTGTTAAAATCACAACAAAAGTTTATTGGCTCAGGAAAGTTTGGGTTCTCCAAATGATGACCCCAAACCGACCTGAATCAGTGAACCAGTGATTCCTCACAAACTTCCTGGTTCATTTTTTTGTTTATGCTGATCACTAATCAATAACAGATCCTGCCCCTCCTCTGTATGACAACCTTTCAAGTATTTGAAGAGTGCTGTTCTATTTTCCCCTATGGTTTGCTTTTCTCAAGGCTAAATGGACGCAGGCCTATCAAGGGCTAGCACTGGAATGTCTGCAAGAAAGGCCGTCTCGTTGGAAAGAGTGCGGCTGGTCTTTGCCTTCCTCAGTCTAGACACCAGCTGGGAGCTGCAGCCTCTATCTGTCACTTCTCAAAGGACAGGGCAGCATTATTCTTGGGGAAAAATACTATTCTTTGGACATTAAACCAACAAAGACGTATAGCACTTCAAACAGTAACATTTCACTTGGCAGAAATATTGGGCAATTATATCCCCCTTCATCAGATGAAAGTTAAACTAATGGGCTGCAGTCTCCAAAAGTTTGTGCTGAATAAAATGTCTTAATCTTCAAGATGCCACAAGATTCATTGTTGATTTCGCTGGAGCAGATTCCTATGCCAGCTGCCTTTGGGAAACATTTCTACTCTAATGGCTCTGGGAAGCACTTGGAGAAAACTGCATAAGTGCAGTTGGCAATTCTTAAGGTCTTATGTTCAGCAGGAGGCAGATCCCAGATAGGGAGACATTTCCAAAATGGGACCAGTTTTTGCTTCTAGTGCCATTTGGAGGGATTCTGTCAAGCAGGTACCCTCTTGTGTTGGGGACAGACAGTTTCAGAGCAATGCCAATGGGCAGATGTTCAAATTGGTGCTTAAATTCAGTTCTTGTTGCTTAAAGGCAGCAGCGCCTGAAAGTGAAGCAATAAGAAAAGGTTAGCAATGATGATGATGGAAGTGAAGCATTTAGGAATGAATGGATGTTCTGGTGCATGTTGACACACATATTCAAAGAAGTTTTATTTCCTTGCCTGTGGCTGTAGGCAACTGAATAACTTAGTCAATTAAATTTTTAAATGAAAATAGTGCTGATTTTTTACTTTTGTACAGGGGCAAAAAATAATACCAGTGGCTAATTATTATTTTCAACAAGATGCCTCAGAGTGTCAAGATTAGAGATAAGAATGAATTGAAAAACGGACCACATTTTTTTACAAATATAGCTGATTCAACAAAATTAATCAATTTGTATTTTTAATAAATTGAGTACACTGATGAATGTGAATTGATGAATTTATATCAATTTTTGATTTGCCAATTTATTGGGCAATGGCATGGCCCCCAAGGCGCCTAGAGACACCACAATTGGAGGGAAGCATTCTCCAACTCTACAGTTCCTCCAAGTTTTTTGGAGACTGGAGTGTTGATCTCTGTGTTATGCATTTCCAAAGATCCTCCACCCAGGAAAGTTTCCACCAGGTTCCTAGATACTCCAAACTGGCAGAGAAGCTTCCTCTGACTCCCCCTTACAATTCTTCCAAGTTTGGTGAAGCTTGGGTTTCCCAACCTAGTTGCTAAAGGGACTTTACTTATGACGATGGGCACAACTAGGAGAAATGACGTTTCGAGTTGTCGTTTGTCGGGACGGGTCCGTTTCGGGTTGTTTCAGTTTGTTGCTGAAATTTTCAAAAATTTGTCATTTCCTTTTGTCGTTTGTCGTTTGTGTTTGTGTTGGGGTTGGGGTAAGTGGGCTCTGGGAGGC
>JAWVWN010002224.1:0-26703 GCA_037367305.1 Phrynocephalus vlangalii | reverse complement strand
TTCCGAAAATTTTAAGTAGGAAAAAAAAAATGGAAATGTTTTAATTTTTTTAAGATCCTTTTCTCTTTTTTAAAAGTCATATAAATTTTAATTATCCCCCTAGAAACGTTTGTGTATCGGGCTGTGTGAGGTTTGAAGTAGGCAAAGTGCTGGATCCCAATGTACATCATGGACCCCCTGCAGAAAGAATATAAGGAAAAATTTACTTCTATAAGCAGGAGGAAAGGGGAAGGGTTGTTGGTTAACCTTAACCCCTTTGTTCTAAGAAACCCCCTGCCGTCCTAAGGGCAAAAATTTTTATGTAAAACCCCCTCAAAAAAGAAAATTGATTTTTTTTAATTTTAGCATCTTTTAAATTTTTTGCTGTTATTTTTGTTTAATTTTTTTAAATTTAGTTGTATCTCTCTTCGTACTTGCTAAAATTTTCCCTTTTCTCTTTGCTTTAAAAGGATTTATGATATTGTTTTTTTAATTATGCTGTTAGGGGGGATTGGGGTTTTTCCCCGTGAAAAAAATTTGGGTTTTTTGGCAGTTTCGAGGGGGTCCCTCGTTTTCAGGCTGGTTTTGGCTTTTTTTTTGAAGCAAAGCGTTTCGTTAAGCCTTCTTAAATACTGCGGGGTGTTTGGGGTTTTTGTTCCTGTTGTGATTGTGGGTTCGTTTTTTTTTGTCTGCGGGTTGGCTGGCGATTTTAAAAAGGTTAAAACTGTGGGGGTTAGGGGGTGTTTGGAGAACCCTGGGGGGTGGGTGGGGATGTGTGTCTATTACCTTTTTTTTCTTAACGCCTTTGGGAGGGGCGTTTGGAGTGGGGGGTTTTGGTGGAGGGGGCCGTGTTTTGTAAATTTCTTTGGGGTCGGGCTAGTGTCTGTGGTTCCCAGTTTTTTTGGTGTGTAAGTGTCCCTGTGGGGGGGGGGGTGGCGGTAGGGGGTGCTCGTTTTTTTGTTTTGGATGGGGGTTTCTTTCATTGGGGAAAAAGGGTTGGGGTTTGGTTTGGGGGGGAGAAGGTGGTGGCTTTTGTGTCCTTTTGGACTGTCAGTTTTTAAAGGGGGTGTTGTTGCCGGGCTAGTTTCCAATTCAGGCAAGGGGGGGGTTCTCATTTATTCATGTTTTTGGGTGTTTTCCTATTTCAATGGCTTCCATGATTATTGACTTTGAAGTGTTAGTTTGGAATGATTTTGGTTCTTTCAAATAATTTTTTCTACCTGTTTTTTTTTGCTGGAAGGAAAAGGAAGATTTTTCTTTTTTTTATGCGTTCTTTTTCTGCGTGCGTGGCTATTTCCGTTTTTTCTTCCATGTATGGGCTGGGAGACTTTGCAGTTTGTAGACCCTTGTTTTCACCAATTTGTCTTTGGGTTTCAAAAATTTGGTTTTTTTTTTTGGGTGCAAAAGGCTTCTGTATTGTTTTGTGGGAATTTTCTAAATTGTCGGGGTGCCTTTGTTTTTAAGGGAGGAGGGCTCCCGTTGTTCTTTTGTTTTTGGTTTTTGGGGGGTTTTTTTTTTTGGTTATTTTGGGTGATTTTTTTTTTTGGAATCCGTTGCAATTAAAGCATTAAAAGGATGGTAATTCATTTTTTTAGGGGGGTTTTGTACGGGGCGTTTGGTTTGGGGAATGGGGGTTTTGTACGGATTTGATTTGCGGGTGGTGGTTGATTGGTTTAAAGTAGGGTTTGTATGTTTTTTTTTTCCGTGGGGTATGTCCAAGGGCCGTGGGTTTTTTGTAGTTGGGGCGCCCCGGAAGGAAGTTGGTTTTGGGTTTATTTCCATAGTGAATTGTTTTTTGGGGGGTTGGGTGTTGAGTGTGTGGGAAGTTGTTCATTTGTTTTTCCCGTGGGGCCAATAACAAAGGTGTCTAACTATTGAGCCGAGTTTGGGTTTATTTGGGATTTCTGAAGGTTGGGGTTTCAAAGGTTCCAAATGGTTGCGATGACCGGTAGAGGGGTGATCCCTGGTGCTCCTTTATTTTTTGTTTTTTGCCTTGTGGAGAATTGGTTGGTTAGGCGTGGTTGGTCAACAGGATGTGCGGGGGGGTTGTTTTGTTGTGGTAGCTGCAAGGTTTTAAGGGGCCTTTTTTTAAGAGGAAACAAACGAAGCTCCTAGGCTTTGGGTTGATTTTGTTTCTTTAAAATTTTCATAATGGAACGGTTTTTACGTTAAAAGTTGGATTCTGATGGGGGGATTTTTTGGGCAAGAAATTTGGCGGGTTTTTAGGGGGGACCTATGGAGGGTTTGGGTTGGGGTTTTCCTTCTTTAAATCTTGGGGGGCCTAGAGTTGGGGGTTGGTGTTTCCCTTTGGGGGTATGTTGGCTTTTTTCTTCACTTAAGGGGGAGCTTTTATTTTGGCTTTGGGGTTTTTTCCGGTAGGGGGGGGGGCTGTTTAAAAGGTAGTGGGGGTTTGTATGGTTGGATTTTGGCTTGGTAGTCGTGTGTTCCACCATGGGATTCCCTTTTGTTGTGGGAAGTTTATGTTGTTTTTTTCCCCCAGGTTGGTGGGGGTTTTTTTTCTTCTTTTTGTAAATTGCTTTGGGGGTTTCGGGAGCAAGGAATTTGGGGTGACTTGAGTTGTTTTGTTGGCTTCATTGGGTTGATTTTGTTAGGCGGGTTCCACTCCCATAGATTTTTTTTAGTGGGTTGTTGGGGCGTGCAAATTAACCCTTTGGACGGACTTTGGCTCTGGATGGGTGTCCGTTTTATGTTTGAACTGTTTTTTATGGTGCTGTGGGGGGGGGGGGGTTGGGCTTCTGGCGTTTTCCTTTTTGGAGTTTTTTGGGTGTGTGTCTTTTGGGGAGGTCTTTTTCACCTCCCGGGGGCGGTTGCTTGGTTTTTCCGGGGTTGGGTGATTTTTTGGGGTTTGGGGTGGAGAGATATCTCTTTTGGTTTGTTAGTAGGTATTTTTCCTTTTGGTAGTTCGTTTCTGATTAGGTAGTTTGTTCTTTGGGATCCTTTGGGAGGGGGTTTTTTAGGGAATTTCATTGGAAGGTTGGGGGCACTTTTTATTCGGGTTTTCGTGGAATCAATGTCCAAAGATGTGGCTTTCGGACTTCTATTTTCGTAGGTTTTGTCGCTGGAAGGTTTCCCCCCTAAGGTCGGATATTGTTTTCTGGGGTTTTTTCCCGGGGGGTATCATTTGGGTGGATTGGGGTTTCTTCCCGGTAAAAATCGGTTTTTTGGACGTTTGACAGGCTCACCGTATCTTAGGTGGGTTCTGGCTTCTTTCTTCTTTAAGCAAAGCGGATCCATTGAAGCCTTCTATAAATACTTGGGGGTGTGGTTTCTTGTCTGTTGCGTTGTAGGGTTTTTGTTTTTTGTGTTCGTTGGTGGGCATCTTAAGGGTTAATGTGGGGGGTTAGTGGCTGTTTGGGGACATCCGTGTGGGTGAGGTGTGGGGTGTGTTATTTCCTTTTGTTTTTAACGAAATATAAAAATTATAAAACATTGCCGCTGCTCCCCCCGAGTGGGAGGGGAGGAGAAGCACGCACAAGTTTAAAATTTTTTGTACCAACCAAGCCTTGCCTCGGTAAAAAACATTGACCCAAATAAGTCAGGGCCCCCTTTTACCCAAAATTAGGGTAAAAAGTAGGGTTTTATTTGAGTGGTGTGGTGGTGTGGGTTGTGTGGTGTGGGTTTGTGTGTAAAAAAATTGGAACGGCTTTGAATTGCTTTATTTGTAACTGGGTTTTCATGCGGGTGGTAAAAAAAAAGTAAGGGTTTTCCTTTTCTTGAAATATTTAAACTTATTCTTTTCAAACCTTTCAAAGGATTCGTTTGCTTTTCCCAGTTCTAATGTTAAGGGAATAAGCACTTTTTGAGGAGAATGAGGGTAAAATGTACCATAAGGAAAAAATAAATTTGCGGGTGAAAAAAAAAACAAATAATGCGAAAAACCACTGCCGGGACCTAAAAGAAAAACTTGACCCTTTTTGTTTAATTATTATTTAAAAAAAAAATAAATAATTAATAAATAGTTGCCGATTGCAAGCTAAGTCCCCAATGCATTCTTTATTAAAAATTTTGCCCTTTCTGTAAAATTAGTCTTTGGAATGGTTTGTGTTTCCCTTCGGGTAACGTTTGGAAGCAATTTTATAGATTAATGGGGAAAACAGAAAAGGGTTAGGTTGTGTATTTTTCTGTTTTTTTGGGTTTTGCCCCCTTTTTTTTCCAAAAAAGGAACAGGCCTTTTTGGTTTATTCAAGTTGCTGCATTTGGATCCTAAACCTTTTGGGTCTCTCCCAAAAAGGCAGCTTTGTGTTTTGGTTTGTAATTTTTCCCCCTCCAAAATGTATCTTTTTCCTAGCCAGTCCTGGCTCCAAAAAATGTACCCGTCCCCCAAACCCCATCTTGTTCCCCCCTAATAAAAGCGTTACACTAAAGCGTCCCAGCTGCTATGTCAAAAAGCTGAATTCACTGCTAAATCACAAAAAACCACGCTAACATTTAGAGGTACAGTACATCTGCCCCATGGCTATTTGTACCCTCTGACAAAACCTTGCCAGCCTTTTGGTGGACTCCACCTTTGCTGTTATTTAAGCCATGTTTAATTACCTCAGCCTGCCCCCCCACCCACCCACAGGCTGCTTTCATTTTCAGAGCAAAGGCGACCCATGGCAAGGAAATTTTTACATTGACACTGACCATATAAGTTGCCCCACTAAGGGGACTACTCCTTCACCACCGTTAGTTGAAATGCTGCACTAGGACAATACCATCCTTGGTAATTTCTTTTCCTTGCATTTCCTGTATGTGTTCCTTTTAAAATTTTCACTTGCTAGCACCATCCCTGTCATTTAAGTACTTCCTTTTGCCTTTTTTTGGGGATTTTTCTTGTGATTTTCCATCAGCACTCCCCTTTAAAAAATACCCACATAAACTCCGTTTTTTTTGAGTTTCCACAGGATCTTCCTTAACTTTTAAAAACAGTTTTTAAGATTCTCGGGCCCTATTTTTTCCTTCCCAGCAAAATGGATTTTTCATGCCTTTGGAAGGAGGCAGCAACAATGAAAATAGGGGCACAAATCTTTTCTTCTGTAACTTTTTTAAACTGAAATTGTTTGGGATCTAAACTGCCGGGTTTCCCTACACCAGTGATGGCAAACCCTTTTTAGAAGGATGCCCAAACTGCAATTAAAATCCACAATTTTTTCAAAAAGTCCCAAATACAGCAATTTAACCTAAATACAGGTGGCTGTAAAGGGGGCAAGTCGGGTGCCCACAAAAAGGGCTCTGAGGGCCACCATTGGCACCCTGCCATAGGTTCGCCAACACAACCTAACTATGTTTCTCTCATGTTTTTTATTATTATTTTTATTTCTGTGGTCCAGTAAAAACGACAGTCTCTCTTTATTATTTTTTTATTCATTCACGTTAAAGTTTTCATTTTTTACACCACCTTGTATCTGTGTGTACATTTAAGCTGTCCATTACCCATAACAGGAAATTTACCTCCTGTTTTTCTTTATAATGAATAAGCCATAGGAATATGCCAAAGGGGGAACCATTCTGTTTTGCGAATAAACACCCCCACATGCTCTAGATTAATCTATTTCATTCACCTTCTGAACCATGGCATTTTTAAGCATTTGATGGATATATAATTTTAAAAAAGAAAAGTAAAAACCAGGCTTTGGGAAAGGGGGAAAACACATTTAAAAAGCGAGCTTTCAGGGATAACAATCCCAATTTATGTTAGACAAGAAGGAATTTTCTAGTTTTTAAAATGCATTTGATCCAGTTTTAAAAAGATTCAATAGTCCAAAGGGGGAAAGGGGTGATAATATACCGGTAATCAATTCTTAAATCAATTTTGGGGAACATTTTCTTTATTTTTTATTCAACTTGTTTTCTCTATTTAAAGACTTCCAATCAAAAACTTAAAAACTAAAATATTGGGGCATCTTTTGGAACATCCCAAGAAATACCAGGAACTTATTATTGGGTGATTTGGATTTTTGTGAACTGGTGGGCATGTGGATTTGGGTGAACCGGGGGATATTTTCTATCTTGATTTTAAGAAGGCCTTTGACACATTCCTTCACCAAAGGCGCTACGAAAATTGCACATCAGGGGGTAACAAGGCAGGTTCTCTTTTGGGTTGAGAACTGGGTTTAGATCCCGGAAAAAAATAGTAGGTGTCAATGGGAAATTTTCACAATGAAGAGAAGTGAAAACTGTGCCCCAGGGCTCTGTCCTGGGACCGGGGCTTTCAATCGTTCATAAAAGCCCCGGAGACAGGATAAGCAGTGAGATGGGCCCAAATTTGCAGATGACACAAAAAATTTTCCCTGTGGTAAAAACCAGAGAAGATTGTGAAGAGCCAGAAGGATCTCTCCAAATGGGGAAATGGGCGCGAAATGGCAAATGCATTTCAATATAGCAAAAAGTAAAGTAATGCATATTGGGGGGAAAAAACCCAAAATTTATCTATCAAACCCGGGCTCTAGCTATCGTGACGGATCAGGAAAGAGATCTTATGTGTTGGGGGACAGCTCCAGAAGGTGTCTCCCCCAAAGTGTGGCGCAGTGAAGAAGGCAATTCCCTGCTAGGGATTACAAAAAGGGGGTTGAAAAAAAAAAAACCAACATTATAACCATTATACAAAACAATAGTAAGGCCCCACCTGGATATTAAAATATAATAATAAACGGGGAAAGGTGCAGAAGAGAGCGACTAAAATGATTACTGGGATGGGGGAATCTCCTTTATGAGGAAAGGCTAAAACATTTGGGGCTCTTTAGTCTGGAAAAAAGGCACCTGGGGGGGGATATGATTGAGATGTACAAAATAATGCAGGGCATGAGTAAAGTGGATAGAGGGATGCTCTTTTCCTTCTCACAAAACACCAGAACTAGGGGACATACATGCAAATTGAGGGTTGGGAGAGTGAGAACAGACAAAAGAAAATATTTTTTACCCAGTGTGTTGTTAGTCTGTGGAACTCCATGCCACAAGATGTGGTGATGGCATCTGGGCTGGATGCCTTCAAAAGGGGATTGGAGAGATTCCTGGAGGAAAAGTCCATCACAGGTTACAAATAGAGGTGAGCATGAACCAGAAAACCCATGGTTCGGGTTTGTCTGGTTCAGGCCCACCCTTGGTTCGGTTTCTGGTACGAACCCGAACCTATTTGAACCAGTTCGAGTTCTTACCTGCAGCGGCGGCGGCTCAGTGGTGGAAGTGGCGGCTGTGGATCCTTGCCCCTGCGGCAGAGGCTTTTTGAGGGCAAGGTGGGCACTTCTTTTATTATTTTATTTTTTTCCTTATTTAAAGCACTGACCTGGCCACCCCTGGGGCCGGGTCGGCGATCCTTTTTTGCTTTTTTTTAAAAAAATTGATTTTTTTCTGGGGGGGGTTCACTCTGGCCACGTAGTGCGGGCCAGTTGGCTTTTCTTTTTCTTTTTCTTTTTTTTGCCAGCCGCAGGCCGGGTCCGGTGCTCACGGGCTAGTACTGGGCCTGTGCGCCTGGCTCAGGTGTTTGTTTTTTTAGGCACAGCCTGCGTGGCCCCTGGGGCCGAGCTGGCATTGGTATAATTTTTATTATTATTATTTTTATTTTAGGATGCCGAACCGGCCACCCCTGGGGCTGGGCTGGTGCTCCTTTATTTTATTTTATTTTATTTTATTTTTTTACTTCCTGGTCTGACCACGTGGCCCGTGCTACAGCTGTAGTGCAGGCCGGTCAGCTTTTTTTCTCACAAGCGCCCACCGCATGGCCCCTGGGGCCCAGTCGGTGCCCTGGGCTGGGTCAGCACTCCTTTTTTCATGTCATGTCACGTCATGTCATGTCATGTCATGCCATGCCATTTTTATTTTATTTTATTTTATTTACTTCCAACCACATGGCCTGCACTACAGCTGTAGCGTGGGCAGGGTGCCCCCCCTTGTTGCTCCTCCCTGCAGCCAGGAAGACTGGACCAGGAAGACCAGCACCGGGTAGGAGACATCTCTGGTGTCGCCATTAATGAACTGAACCGAACTTAAACAATTTTTTTTCGGCTGTCTTCGTTTCGTTCTAAATTCACTCTGGGGTTCATTTCGTTATTCATTTCGTTAGGTAATGAAACAAATAACAGTTCATTTCGTGCCCATCTCTAGTTACAAACCATGATGGAGATGTGTAATCTCCAGGCTTCAAACAGGTTTTCCACCAGACTTTGACAAACATCAGTTTGCCTATAGGAGAAATAGATCAACTGATGATGCCATAGCTACTGCTTTACACCTTGCGGTGAGTCATCTGGAGAAACCTGGAAATTATGTTAGGATGCTTTTCATTGATTACAGTTCAGCTTTTAACACCATCCTACCAAGCATTCTTATTAAAAAGCTGGCTGATTTGGTCCTTTATTCTATCATCTGTGATGGGATCAAGGACTTTCTAAGGGACCGCTCACAAACAGTGAAGGTTGGGCCTTTTACATCTACTTCCCTGAAGCTTAGCACTGGCTCCTCACAGGGCTGTGTGCGTAGTCCCTTCCTGTATTCACTGTACACATATGACTGTGTATCATCTGATCCATCTACTGTGATTATTAAGTTCGCAGACGACCACAGCTTCCAGCGTCTCTGCTGGGAGTGCTCAAAAGAGAACTTTTCGAAGTGTCCATATTATAAACTTTTATCAGATTATATATTCAAAAGCCTCAATTATGGATGGCTTTCCCTTCTTTTTGTTGACTAGTTGGCAGTGGAGTTTGCACTTCAGATTAGGGATGTGGAACAGTTTTGTATAACGTCATTTGCATGTTTCCTCATATTCTTTAAGGAAAGATGAAGAAAAAATGTAGGACAAATTGAAACTGGTATTTACCCAGCTATATCTGGGACTTTGAGTGCACTGTGATTTTGGTTTAGTACCTATGCATTCAACAATGGTAATGGTTAACTAGAGTTCCCATCTTTTTTTCTCATTGGCCTATATGAACTGTTCACAGATTGTTTTGCAGGAAAGTGGACACAACCATTGGATATCAAAACAGTTAATGCAGCATACTTTTATTATCAATGAAAAACATTAAAATGGAAAAGTAATATGAATGCTAGTTCTAACTGCATCAGGAGTTTAATCTCTTTGTATTTTATGCAATGACAATACATTCTCTTCTCTTCTCTTCTATTCTCCATGGTTCCCCCACATCTAAGAGAGGGTTGAGAGAGAACATGAGAAAGAAGGGAAGTGTCAACCTTATTGTAGTCTGTTTAGGTTGAAGAGAAATCAGCTAAGGTTGAGACCACACTGGTCTTTTTGGTGCAGGTTGGTGTGGTCTAAATAGAGTTGTTTGAGGTTCAGGGGAGACACAATATGTCATCAGGTGCGATCCTCATGTCCAAATGCCTCACGAGCCACAATGGGGACCACCAGGGATTGGAGGCAAAGTGTACATATTCCTTAACATCTTTCAAAGTGCCTGTCATACAGAACTGCTTTTCACAAGGCTCTCTGGTATCACCAGTGCTTCACATCTGCAAAAACAATTCATGGAATTCTTGACATAACAGATTATTCTTTTTTTTAAAAGTACAATTGAAAAATATTGTTTGACACCATGATTCTCAGTGAAAAAGACTTTGTGACTGCATGTGGTTCTTAGATATCAGACTTAGTTAAGCTGAATTGTAAGACTGTTTTTTCTCTTGGAAAAATCATCAGACCAGGAAGAAACAGTAGGTCTCAGGGAACTATACAATACGTGAATGGTTTAATAACCCGATGGACCTTGGAATTACCCCAGACTGAAAATTCACTTTTATAGAACAACTTGTGACATGGACAAAAAGGACCAGTTTTTTAAAAAAAACAAATAAATTGCATTTCAAAGTGCTGTACATGGAGATTGGCTCAATGTCACTGTAGCTAATGGGGCATTTAGCTTTCAGCAATAGTCTTCTGAGAGCATACACCTAACCTAAGTACATCTGGCACCTGACAGAACTTAATGGATAATGGATTTTTTATTTTATTTTTTGTACATATGTTTGGCATGGTAATATGCAGGGCAGGCCTAGCCGAAAGTGACTCTCATTTCCATATTCAGCTGAACTGAGCATGGACAAGACCATTTCTCTTCATGTCACTATAGAGAATATGTCAAATGTTTGCTGAAGGTACTTTTATAGATTTACTTCCAGCTTTGTTAATACAATAAAGTGTTCCATTTTGACACACCCTCCATCCATATAAGCATTACTTCCCCCCCCAGAAGAAGACCCTGGGAGATTGAGAAACCCTGCAGCATAGACTAGGGGATGACAAGAGGGCTGCTATAGATGAGTAAGATTGCCCAACACTGGATGCTTTGACTCGCTTCTGTAGCAATATTCTTTGCTAATGCAAAGCCACAGTGAATACAACTCAACAAATAATTTTGTTTTCCTTTCTCTTTTAGTTAAAGTAAGGAGAGGAAGCTGCCTAGATGCCCTGAGCACATCCGATCTTGCCTGATTTTGGAAGCTAAGCAGGGTCAGCCCTGGTTAGTACTTGGATGGGAGACCACCAGGGAATACCAGGTGCTGTAGGCGCCTGGAGTAGTAACTGGCAAACCACTCCAGCATTCCTGCCAAGAAAACTCCATGGACATGGGGTCACAAAGAGTCGGACATAACTGTAATGACACAACAACAACAAATGGAAAGGAAAACCCAAAGTAAACCCAAAATTATTTTTCATTCAACAAAAATGTTTTCATTTAAAGTATAATTTCCCCCCCTCTGGGATTATATTTGTTATTTACTTTGTCATATTAGAGTCCAAATGCTTCTTTAATTCCATCCTCGACTCTCCCTTACTGTCTGCTGAGGTAGCTTGCTAATATATGAAGGATCAGAAAAAGCTTATTCTTCCATGGTAGACATTAGACATGGGCACGACTTGGCGAAATTTCCGTTTTCGTTTCCATTTTTCGTTTCCGTTACGTAACGGAAATGGTAACGATAATTAAGCCATCAGAACTCGAACTCGAACCGAAAAAAGAAAAATTTGGTCGGGTTTTTCGTTTTCGTTTGTGGCATTGCGGCGATCGTGCAATGCGAAGCACAGAAAAAGTTTTTAAAAGATTTTTTTAAAAAACCCCGACTCCTGGCCAAAAAAGCAGGCGAAAATATGCCTGCCTGAGGCTTTGCCACCCACCAGAGGGGTGGTTTCTGGGGGGTCCCCGGCCTTCCCCCCCCTCTTCTCCTGTCCTGGGCTGCTTGCACCAGGCTGGGGGGGGGCATCCTCGTTGTCTCGCCATGCCATGCGGTGGGGGGGGGGGTCAAAAATGGCGACCACAATTTTTCTTTTGAAATTGTGGTCAAAAAACACACCAAATCAAAACAGAAACATGTGAAATTTATTTATTTTAAATGCCTGAAGTTTAATAGTAGCAGCAGTGGGTTTTTATAGCAATAAAACGTCGTATTGATTTTATTTTATTTTATTTTATTTTTTATTTTTTTAGACCTGCCCATTTGGGCTGGACATGGGATGGGACCATGCAATTTTTTTGAACCATTCCACCAATGGCATCGCCAGGTTTTTGACTGACACTTCTGGATGTCTCAGAGGGCATAAAAAGCCGAGGCACCTTCCAGAAATCGCAGTCGGGTGTATGGATGTGGTTGAGGGAGGAGGGCTGGCTGCTGGTGCTGGTGTGATCTGATCGAGATTGAGGAGGGAGGCTGGAGGCTTTAGGATTTAAGTTAGGCAGGCAGGGAGGGAATTGAATTTAGAAAATAATTTCTTTGATTCCCTGCAGCTTTGTCTGCTGAAGGGAATAGCAGTTTATTCTTTATTTCTTCTCTGGCAGTTTGTGAGGATTTTTTTCTGATATTGGATAAAGGGGGAGGTTCGACTAGGAGTGGGAGGTGTGGATTTATTTTAAAAATATATTATATACTACCATTTATTTTCTATTTTCCCAACTTCAATTTGCTTGCACACACACACATTTAGGGTGCAAGCCAAGAACAGAACCTCTATGCTAAGTGATATCCTAACTGCCCCCCCTCTGCGCGCGCTGCCACCCGCCTGCGGCCTGTGCCACCGCCCACCCACTCGCCCGCCCGCAGCTGCCGCCCGCCCGCTCGCCCGCCTGCACCTCCCCCCCGCCCCCCCACCGCCTAGGGCGCAAAAACACCTAGCACCGGCCCTGATTGCGGGACGCCCCTATGCTCTGGGGGAAGTCAAATTGGGCTAAATCGCGGTGGAAACGACAAACGAAACGATGAAATGACAAATTTTTGAAAAATTTCACGACAAACGGAAACGACCCGAAACGGACCCGTTCCGACAAACGAAAACTCAAAACGTCATTTTTCTGGTCGTGCCCATGTCTAGTAGACATTCCTTTCCATAAGGGAAAGTTTATGTCATTTGTGTGGAACTTGGGATGATCAGATGAGCATGAAGTTTGTTATTTGGTTCACCCTATTTTCCAGTAACTAAGAGGTCTATCCCACCAGTTCGAAGATGCAGGTTTTTTTTTTTAAAAAAGCACCTTTCTGCCTGACACAATCACGTGACCTAAATAGCGTTTTTGAAGTTCTCACAACAGAAGAGCAGAGCTGGGAGGGAGGGAGGAGCGTGTGTGCTCGTGTAAGGGTCTCATTCTCTCTCCCCCCCTCTCTCTTTTCCAGGTACATGGCAAGGTTTCGTGGGGCTGGAGTGGCTCCGCGGGCTCTCAAAAGGGGGTGGGGGCAAAGAGAGGGAATAAAAGGGAGGAAAGAAGACGGGAAGAACACGACGGTGAGTGTTGCAGGAGAAGCAGCAGCCGCAGCAGCCGCATTGGCGGTTCCATCTGGGCTGCCCAAGCAACTGTTGTCTCAGACACACACACCACACTCTTCCCTCCCTCCTTTTCCCTCTCATTTGCGGCTTTCAGAGTTCCCACCTTCCCTGCTTTGTTTAAAAAAGGGAAACTGCGCTTCAGGGGCCGTGGCCAAAGTTTATTTTCAGAAAAGCCAGCTGCCTGTGAGGCCATGTTTAAAAGAGGCACCTTTGATTCCTGGAAAAAGCAGCTTTTAGATGACGTGAGACTGCCCTCTCTGAGTGATCCATCTTGCCCCTTTTGTGAGCTGTTCCATTCCTTCCTCGCACAGTTCTGCTCTTTATCCTGGTCTGTTGTCTGTATAGTTGTTTAATTTGTTACCAAATAGAGCTGTCAGTTGATTTTTAGTGACAAGCCTGTGACATATGCACTGTGCTGTGATGGTAGAAAGACAGCAGAAAAAGCCTCCCCTCTATTTTCCTCTTCTTGCTGTTGTTTAAAAATATTATCCTAAGTGACACAACACTCTTTCAGATAAAAGGTCTATGCTAGGCTGATGTATTGCTGTAGTGCTATGCCATTTATTAAATTAAACAATAATAAAGAAGGAGATTGACAGTTCATGGAATGACAGCCACGACAAAATATGGGGAAAGGGGCAGAAACAGGGGCATCAGTAATCAAAAGCAGGAGAAACTGGAGCAATCTGAAATTCCCTCTGAATCCTTCTCAAAAGAGAAGAAATGTTTCCCATTTCAGAAAGGAAGGGTAACTCAAATGTGAGATAAAATAAATCACACTAAAGGTAAGAGCCTTTTTAAAAATGGGACCTGGATCACTCCAAATTCCCCTGTCTAGTTGTGCCCTCAGATTTATACTTGTTAGCACTTTTAAATATGAATATTTGCCTGGTAGCTATCTTTGTATAAATGCTTCATTTATCTTCTGGGCATAAGAATACATTACGTATCACTCGTGGTGAATCCGTTTTTTCTTCAGATGTTTTGTCTTTTTATTCTGTTATCTCTAAGTAGAAAAGCAACCCAGCCAAGCTTTTAATGAATCTATACTTCATTGACTACAAAACTATCACTCCAAAAAAGGCAGACTTGTCATATAAAAAGGAATATAAAATGTAATTTCAATAAAGTATTCAGCTAAACATCTTATGCCTTAAGGAAACCATTGCTTTGTACTAAACCACACACAACCACACACACACAACAACAAAAGAGAGAGAGAGAGAGAGAGAGAGAGAGAGAGAGAGGAAGAAGGAAAAAGTTAAAAAAATCAACAAATTAACCCATAGAATGACATCTTAAAAATCATGAGTTGTAGCCTACGTTGACTGCTTCTCTTATTCCCTTCTCTTCCTAGCAAGTTCTGCATTACTGGCATTTTGGAGTCCACACCCTGTTAATTTCACTATTCAGCCCTCATTAAATACCACCTGGCACTTTGCTTATTCACCATGCCACGCTGGCAATATCACACACGTCCTTGCATGCATGTCAGGCAGAGCCATATAATCTAACAAACTGTTTCTTTTAGAAAGGTAAGTATCTGTAATAATTCTGCAAGACCTAAAAGCAAAGTTTGTAATTCTTAAATAAATGTTAAAATTTGTCTTGCCCATAGATATGGTTTTGTAAGTACATAAATTAAATGCACAATAAAACATTATCAGCCATATTGTTAACTATTTAACATAATTCAATTCCTCAAAAAAGTCTGGTTTGTGGCATGTAAGATATTGTGCTTCTCTGTCCATGATTCAAAATGCCAGGAAATGGCACAATATTGTACCTCTGTTACTGGAAGGAAAATGGCTATCAGACATTTAAAAAAGAGCAAGATCATCTACAGGATTGTGCCTTGTGCTATAGGGTCATTCACAAAGCAACATAGAGAGAGGGAAAATCCAAGCTGACTCTAGTTTTCATCAGTTACCCACTTTTCACACAAACACAAAGCCACTGTCTGAATTGTTTTTCAACAAACGTGAATGGTAGGAGTGAGCACAAGAAGGTATCCTGCAGACCATCTTGACTGGTGCCATCGGTGCTGTCAACATCAGGCTGTCCTTTGCTAGTAAAGTTCTTTTAGCCATTCCCCATAGCAGTGGGTTCTCGGACATGTTTAATATTGCAGAACTAATGGGCTCCCATACCTGCTTATCATATGAATCACTTTTTAGAATTCTTTAGTGGTCTATACTTTTTCCTCAAATCAAATGATATATTAAAAACAACTCTTCAGGACATCCTGAATTGGCAGCTAGGGCATTCTCATTCTGTGGTCTCATTACAAGCATGGATGCTCCCTTTATATATTTCATGCCCAGCTTTTAGATTTACTTCTTATTTGATATTTCACACTTGTAATTCTGTCACATTTAAAATAGTACCTACAGTATGTGTTTTGAATGTAGTTTATTATGACTGTTGTTGGGTTTTTTTGGTGTGTGCGCTTGAATTTAAATGAGGACAGGTACAGCAGAAGAAAGACTCCAACATTTAATGAGGAAAAAAGGAACAACCAGAGACAATGATAAATGATAATTTGGATCACTGAATTGAAAGTAGTGGCTGGGATCATGAGATATTTTTGTGTGTGAAAATATCCCTGAAACTGGTGCTGAGTGATTTGCAAACATATTTTTCAGGCCTATACAAAAAATGTAGATTCTGGTTGGCGTATTGCTGTCTTGAGGCTATATATTACAAACACGTCAAGATATTGACTAGATAGGTGTTTCCCCTCCCCCAAGATGGAAATGCCTTCTATGCTATGTAGCCTCTGTTGCATAATTTTGTCCTTGACCTTTCAGAGTGGGATATTAAAATTAGTGTGCATGTATGCGAAACAGACCCTTGGGGGCAGAAAGAAGCCTCTCCTTGCTGAGATGGGATGACTGGGACTTCTATCAGTTTCTGAGGGGGATCCTCTCCCTGTGGTTTTGCCCTCTCCTTGGATGACACAGTGTCCTCCCACCCCTGGGCTATCTTTGAAGTCACCTGCCTTCTCTTCTCTCTATATTTAACCTCTCCCAGGCTGTTCCCATTTCTGTTAGGAACCACGAGTACAGATGGAGATTGGTGAGAATTTGTCAGGTTCCTTCCTTCCTTCCTTTTCCTTTTCCTTTTCCTTTTTTTCCTTTTCCTTTTTGTTGGAGAGGTAAATTTTCTAAGATCTACACATTTCATTGAATACGGGGCAGGTCGATTTTGAGATTATGACTATGAAGAAAATGATCTGAAAGAATCTTAGAATTTCAGACACTGAAATCTGGTTTTGAAAAAGCACAAGTGTGTGTTTATGTACTGCCCCATACTGCCTAAAGCACTCTCTGATTTGTTTACAAGAAATTATGCAGGCTACACATTGCCCCACCCAGCGAGCTGGGTACCCATTTTACAAACTTCGGAAGGATGGAAGGCGGAGCAAACCTTAAGCCCTGGAATTGAACCCCAGTTTGTGAACACATTTATGGCTGCACTACAGCAGCGTAACCACAGCGCCACAAGGCTCTTCCCTTTGAATCCTCCTGTATTATATCACATTTGTGCTGCTGAGTTCAAATTGCCACCTTTCCACCTGGTAGGTTCTTCATTTCAAACAGCCCCATGGCAGATAGGTGTCTTTTGCTTTCTACACCAGGAAAAGCTACACTTGCTAAATATGACCAGCATAAATAGTCGAGGCTTTAATTTAGAGCCCCTCCAGGTTGTTGCATTTTTTAATTTTAATTTTTTATTTAGTATAGGAAATTTCCTTATGTTTCTTGTATGGTATGCTCCATATGAGGAGGCTGAGCATCAAGGATCAAGAGACCAGGCACTTTGGGTAGCGGAGTAGGGTATTTCTCTTTCTCTTTGAAGCGTTCACTATCTACTTCCTTTAATTTTGTGTTCGCTCTGGCTCATATACATCAAAGGGCATTTATGAAATTCTAATGAGTTAACGAGAAAGGAAAAGTACAGGAGTGCAATAGTGCAAGGAAATGAGTCAGTGTTCTAGGACAATTATTTCAATAAAAATGCTGCCTTGAAGGCATTAAATTATAGCACACAACTATACATTTTATTTGGGGGGAGGGGAGAGAAAGACTTTTGATGTCCTTTTGACTGCAAGACACTGCATCTACACTGATTGTGCTGTATATACCTGTTCCTGCCCCCTTCCATGATGGAGGATTGGTAATCATAATGGTTATAAAGCAGTGATGCTAGACATGTGTCCCTGGAGAAAGACGGCTACAGGTAATGCCTGGCTCTTCATCTATACCAGATATTGTTTCCCACCTAAATTTCATTACTGAGTAGATTCTTTCATCATGTGCCTCTCTGCCTCCAAAATCCTTTCCTT
Organism: Phrynocephalus vlangalii; assembly: GCA_037367305.1. Lineage (NCBI taxonomy): Eukaryota > Metazoa > Chordata > Lepidosauria > Squamata > Agamidae > Phrynocephalus > Phrynocephalus vlangalii. The sequence continues at coordinate 9,604 of JAWVWN010002224.1, read as the reverse complement.
AGTTTATTCCTTCCACCTCCTTTACCAGACATCGTCTGTAGCACTTATGGACTTGTGAGGAACATTAGTATTAAAGATTATCATAAAAGGCAATGGTGGAAGCCATAATGTCTTCAGTTTGTCAAAAATTGCCAGATCATTAAGAGTAAGATAATATATTAATTAACCACATACTTTAATTAAAGCAAATAGTCTGAGCCACAATGCTCCTTTCATTACTAAAACCGCTTAAAGGGAACGTGGCTAATGAGATGCAATTAGAATGGTTACCTGTCAGTTAGTTGAGTCTTTCCTCTTTTCATTTGGAATGACCACGTGTGTAATACCTTTTCAATGCAGTTTTTTCTTTAAAATCTAACAAAACATTGGTTGGGACTTGGATTGCTCCTTCAACCTGTTCAAGGGATATGGAAAAGCCTGGTGTGGATTCTTTACCTTTTAGGAACTGAGTCTGCCCTTCCCCCCCAGTTGCTCTCTCAAAAGTGGCATTAACACCATTTAAATTCCCAACATGTCTTGAAATGACTACTTGATTCACATGACCAGTTTTATGGCTCCTTGGATCTCAGCCTATGTCAGGTAGCTGTCAAAAATAATATTAATATGAGCAATATTGATTAAAATGTAGCCATAAAATGGGGTGAAGAGTGTTACAGGGCAATTATAGCACTTAGGACAAATAGGTTTTCCATATACCCTTTTTTATGTGATGCACAGAGAATATATTATGTGTGCATGTGAGAGAATTAATATACTGTTTTAGAAACATTTTATCTGCGAGAAAACAGAATTGTGGCTACCCATACCTGGATTAGAAATGGGTCGGAACAGGATAATAGAAACAAAAAAATGTTGTTCGTTTCTTACTTTTGGATCTTTTATATAATTAAATTAGTTCCACTTAGTTTAATTTTTTTCTGCAGTACAGTAGGACCCCAGTATCTGCTGGGGATCAGTTCCATGCCTTCCCATGGATAATGAAAACCATGGATAAGAGAGAAAAAACCGCAACCTGTTGTTTTTTGACAGTAGCTTGCTTTACGGCTGCTGTTTTACAACAGTAGCTTATTTTACAGCTGCTCTTTGTGACAGTAGCTTGCTTTGCGGCTGCTGAATTGTTTATTTAATTTTTTTCTCTGCCAGTCGTGGATAACTGAATCAGTGGTTAATGAATCAGTAGATATGGGGGTTCATATCTGATTATTTCTGCTAATGCATTTGGTTTCATACTGGCATTTTAAACCATTTCTTTCCATAATTTTGCTACAGTACTATGGGGTTTTCTTATTATAAGTAAGCCAATCCTTCCAACAGAAGAAGTATCTCTGTATGCCTGAATAAAAAGCTGCAGTGACCGTGAGCCAGCTGCAGGAGTGTGGTCTGATTCTAATGCACTGTCAAAGAGACCTGGGAATAAAACAAGAGGAATATATGGCAACAACAACAACTTGAAACAAGGCCCAGGTTATTTTGCCACCTTTAAAACTCACAAATCACAAAAGTCTAAAGAGGTGAATTGTAATTCACAGAAGTTCTCACAGAAATAACTTCTTTAACCGTAAAAGTGTCATGACGTTTCTGCTGCTTTGTTTTTGTTGTTGCTGAACAACGACAGAGAATGCCTCCCTCTCGCTAAATATATATGTATGGTTTCTCCATACAAGTGGGTAGGTATGACAACATGGAGGTGACAAAATATCTGTGCTGGCTGGCATGCATGAATATATTTAGGCACAAATAATTGGGTGCAAGCATAGGCTGCTGCAAGATGAATGAGACCTATGAAGCCGAGGAAAGGAGCAGTGCTCCATGGAGAAGCATCCACAAGACCCTGTATTCATTCACTGATACTCCCAGTTTGAAGAACTTGGTGGGATAGAACCGGGAAAGCTGACAATGCTTAGTTAGAGGACAAATAACCCCACCTGTATAAGCCACCCTCCTGTGGAAAAGGTGCAACTTAAGATGTGTGTGTCCTTGACTTGCATGCAGATCTTTATGAAGCCCCGTGGCACCATTATGTCACCCCAAATTAAAGATTGGATTGCCTTTAGCTATTGCGTAGGCAACAGATGTACATTTTGTGTGGAAGCCAGGAGAATTACTTCCCCGTAATGTAGGATCAAAGCCCAATGAGACTGGAATGATAAGTTCAACATCAAACACAACGCCTTGTAGAACCGCTTATCAATTCCTTTCCCCACACATCTTGAGCTATACATCCAAATTAAATGTTTGGAATATCATTCAATTTTTTACATTTAAATTGCTAGGGAATATGATTTTTCTTTTTCGAAAGATAACAAAAACCAAGGGCATTTCTTTTGCACTACAGTATTTGAGTGACAGAGGAAGGAGCACAGACTAGTCTGAGCTATGTTCATGCTGCAGACTGCTGCTATGTTATATCAGATGGTGAATGAACAGACCCATGTTTCTTGATATGTGTGCAAAGCACACAGGAAAGGCTATTTCTTAAAGTTGTAGATCAGAACATCCCCATTAACGTGGCCGCACAGCACGTCAACAAAGTAACTTTTCCATGCTCTTCTGTAAAGATAGGTGACCTTTTGAACCTGCAGTGAGACTATTTCTATCAGCAAATATTGAAATTGGTGGTACAGGCCAGCCTTGCTCAAGCTGATGCCCTTCAGAAGACAACTCCCGTTTTCTGTATACTTGCAGAAATGGGCATGAACTCGGAAATGTTGCTAAGAAATGAGATTAATGAAGGGAATCAGTTTGAATTCTACTCCTCCTCATGATCCCAAGGCAGAGATGGCTGTTTTCCCTGTGCCAGTAATGGTGAGAAAAGAGCAGCTAAGTTCATGACTGCATGCAGGCTTTATCTCCTCTCTCCATTGAGCCTATAGTGTTGTTGGTATGTGTAAAGGTATGAGGATTCTCAGAGATGGAAACCATTTGTATTACAATTGCCATGGCCATGTGGGTTGTGGTTGGCTTGGGAGTTTTAATCCAATATATTCCAATTAGAGATGGGCATGAATCGAAAAAAATGATGCTTTGTTTTGTTTTGTTTTTCATTTCGTTGAGAGGTCTGGTTTGTTTCATTTCATTTTTTGCCAATTTTCACAGAAAAATTCATTTCGTTGGTTCAATAATTCATTATACATTATTATCCTTTTCTCCAGCACCCACCACATAGCCCCTGGGGCCCAGTCGGCGCTGGGTTTTTAAAATTATTATTATTATTATTATTTTATTTTAGGGTGCTGGCCAGGAGAGAACACATTCTGCTCCCCCACCTGCCCCTGCGCTGCATCAACCCGGTGGGGGGATCCCTCCTCCTCGCTTCCCCACACAGCCTCCCCTGCTGGGAGCCTGTGCTCCAAAGGCTTCGCCATCACCGATCTGTTGGGCTTGGAGATGGAGCTGCAACCTCCGGCCGCCTCGGCTATCACTGGCTCAGGCTGCGAAGGCTGCGAGGTGGCCGGGGCAGCTTCGGCAGCAGTGGGGCTTGGAGGCAGTGGCGGGCGGCAGCCCCTAGCTGCCGGGTTTGGGCTTCCTGTGTGGGGAGGACTGGAGGTGGGCACCATGGGAACAGGGTTTCCCCCCACTTCTGGGTTTTTTCCCTTTCAGTGCCGACCGCTCGGCCCCTGGGGCTCTCGCTCGGCGTGGGTTTATATTTTTTTAATTTTAGGGTGCCGACCATGCCATCCTTGGGGCCTGGTTGGGGCTCCCCCTTTTTAAAATCTATTTTTATTTTATTTTAGTTACCCCCCCTCCAGGGTCAGGCCCCGCACTACAGCTGTGTTTGTTAAAATTTTATATATTTATTTAAGTGTGCTGACCAAGCCACCCGAGGGACCTGGTAGGTGCTCCCCCCTTTTTTTACCATTGCCGAGTGACCACATCACCACGCTACAGCTGTAGCATGGCCGTCGGCTTTTTTCCCCCCTGGTCACCATCCCAGAAAACAGGAAGACCGCATCTCCGGAACTGCACCAGGTAGGAGACATCTCCCCCCACATTAACGAAACGAACCTAACTGAACCAATTTTTCTCGGTTCAGTTCAGTTCGTGTTAAATTTGCCCCTAGGGTCATTATTCATTCCGTTATGTAATGAACCAAATAATGAACAACAACAACAGCAAAAATCATATTGTGCCCATCTCTAATTCCAATACTTCCCCCGTCTGTGCTGTTCAACACACAGCAGTGCACATAAGATGCCTGACATACACAGGCAAGTGATACAGATCTTCCCTAGTCCCACCTCTCAAGAATATCAGTTAACATGAAATTTAACTTGTCAGAGTCATCCACCCAAAGTATTTCTGACCTGGGGAGCATAGTGAGGCCTTTCTCAGCTCTTGGTGGGCTGTGTGGGACGTGTGGAGTTACAGATAGTGAAGTGTAGTTATGGTGAGGTTACCCAAGTACAAGATGAAGTTGAGAGGGTTGGGTTTCGCCATCTCATTTCTAGCTAATAAAATCAGCACTGGGGGATTCCAAGTCAGTGAAATGGGTAATATTAATATTCAGCCCCATCACTGATCCTTTAATGAAGCTAATTAACCCAAAATTCTTCTGTCTCATCTCATTAATGATTACCTGGACTGGAGAGCAAACGTGGCCTGCTGCAATGCCCTCCTCTGAACAGCATTTTCTTAGGTCACCTTCTCCTCATCTTCACTTCTGTGAACAAGGGTGTTCTCATGCCTAGGCTGCAGTCTGGCCCATGTAGGCTTTTGCCCAAAAGAGAAACATTTTGAACTCAGAGGTGGCTACAAGTTCTCAAATGGACCATGCCATTCTGTTTCAGACATCTCTGTCATGCCAAGGCAAAGTGGGCACTGCTTGCAAGAAGGTTTTAAATTGCAGACTGGTTTAATCTTATGCAAGTTACCTGACTTATTATCTTTAGTGCTTTGCCAGCTTTACCTGCAGTGACCTTCATTGAATATTAATCTTCAAGGAACCAAACGGACACATTCCAGCAGCTCATCAATTTTAACACCTTTGAAAGGTTAATAGCCTGAAAAGCATGTCTTGTTCCTTCTGAAAATTCTGTGCTCTGGATTGTACTCAATTACTGTGGCTCTAGTGGTCTTGTTCCATTGGAAGCTGAAAACTCACTCACATAGAGGCATACTACTGTTGACAAGGCATAGCAAAGGCATGGGGACTTCCCTTCCTTCATAGGTGCCTATAATACAAATAGGATGGAATAAAGAAAAAAAAGGGAATTTTAAAAGTTTGAAGGCCCCTATATTCTTATGATCGGTTTAACCCAAATAATCAGACTGATTCAAAACATTTTAAATTATTGATAGGAACCCACTAACTTAATTTACGTTTTAATCACTCGTAGTTCCATTTAATTAAATTTTAAATTGGAAGTTCCACTTTCTTTTTTTTTTTCCCCCCCTATGTATTTTAAGTGTGCCCCGGAACCAAGCATTTTTTTAAACCAGGGCCCTTTTTTTTTTATTTTTTTTTTCCTTTTCTAAAAAAGTGTGGGGGAAATATCAAACGCTCCTGTTGCAGTATTGTTGCTATGATGAAATACAGTATTTTAGGGGGAATATATAAAAAGTGGGTTTCTTTTTTACCCCCCCATCCATTAATAGTTCCGGGCGGTTTTCAATTTTTAATTTTTTAACGGGGGACTTTTTACTGCCCCAAAAGGGGGAAGGTGATCAACCCTGACCCGCCGGGATTTGAATCAAAGGAGGTTTATTTTTAAAAAAGTAGTTTTGGGTTTTAAATGTACTAGCGGGGGATGTTTTACCATGTGCGGGGGGGAAAGGGGGCTAGTTTCCCCCCCCTCCCCTCCTCCTCCAAAGTTGGACTTCAGGCCAACATGGGGATTGGAATCTTTAAAAATTTGGCTGTCTTGAAAACAATTAAACGTTTTTTACATATCGACCTAAAAATGCTTTTTTTTAAAAAAATGACTCCTTTAAGTGTTTTACGAAATAGTCAAAGGATCAAGAGTTTACGTGTACCTTTACTTATGAGTCGCTCGACCTAAGAGGAAAAACGTTTTTTAAAATAAATCCCCTTACACATTTTAATGCAGTGGCTTCTTACTTTTTTATTATTATTTATTAACTTTTTTTTTTCCCAATTTTTTAGATGGGGGTGCTTATTAAGAGTTGGTTTTTGATTTAAGGCATGCATTCGGAAAAAATTAAATTCATAAGTAAGGGTCCCACTGTTTATATTTTTTTCAAATAAACAGGGGGAAAATTTAGACAAAAAGTCTAGTCAAACCTCATATTAAAAGTAAAACATACTAATTTGTCAGGGCAATTTCAAATTTTTACCACTGCAAAAGCAAACTCAAGCCTGGGGGTTCCCTTTAGGGAGTAAATTCATTCTTTTGGGGTTTTCCCCCTTTTTTCTTGCTGCCTTCAAACGTTTTGCAGCATTATTTCTTTTCCAAAGTTTCTTCCCTTTCGTGTGCTCAAAGTATGAAGCCTCTTTTAAACATTTTTGCATCCAGAGATGTTCGACTTAATTTCTTCTGCAGGGAAAACATTCCAAATTCACTAGTGGGTTTTACATAAAAAAGATTAAATCATCAAAATCTCTTCCCCCTTTCTCTCCTAGTTTGATACTGAACCACTTTTCCCACACATTGTTTTAATAGCATTTAAATTCTTTTTTTTATTTTTTATTATACGTCACGCCCAAAATTAAAATAAAAAAAGGAAAAAAACAATTAAAAAAATTTTTTAGAATTTGTCCTCTTTTAAAAGTAAGTTAAAAGGTTTTTTGTGATTACAACGAGAACGGAACTTTCGAAAGACTTTGGTTGGTTTTTAAAAAAGTAGAAATTTCCCAAAACCAAAAAGTGGCCCACGGGGATTTTTTTCTAAAAGGACATAGAAGTTTATTATGAGTTCAAAATTCTTTTTCATATGAATTATGAACAACACAGGATGTGTTAATAATCAGACGTCGTTTTGTGAGATACATAGGATTATTTTTTGGGTAGCGGAGCATGATCCTACCTCTCCCCCCTCCGTCTTTTTCCAAGTTTTTATAAATAGTTAATTCACCCATTATCAATTCTAAATTGTTAATTATTTTTAAAATGTAAAAATTGAATTACAATACAATGCGCATTCTCCCGCTCATTGACTCAAAATTTTTGTCCACACAAATGGCATCTTTTAAAGAAGCACTATTTTTTTGTTTACAAGGGTCATTTTAATTCGACAAATTTGAAAAAACACTTGGGAAATATTTGCCTGCACAACGACAGTTCTTTGACCCTGTGACTTGGCAGGGGGAGCAGATGATCCAAATCAATTTTGAAAATGAGGAATAAACTGCCTTAAATGTGCTGCCCCTTTCAGCATCCAGATTTTTAGAGAGAGCCCTTTGCAAAAAAGGGGGATACCTGAAGTTTGCCCTTTTGCCTTATTACTGCAATGCAAATTTTATCTATTGAATTTGAGTTAACTGGTGCGGGAACGATTAGATTTTTTTCCCCCTGAAGTCATGTAAATTTCTTGAGTAGTTGGAAAACAGCTGGAAATTGTAGATGTCATTTTTCAGGAAATAATTTCTCAAAACCCCTTTGGGGGTTTTTGAAACTCAAACTATGAAAAAGGTCGGTTTTGGGGACCCCCAAAAGGCAAATTTAATGCCGTCATTAATGGGGCAGCCAAATTTCAGCTTGTAGGCTTAAAATTTCTCTTCCCCAAGCTCCATAGATAGCTGATAAAAACCAGAGTTGTAAATACATGAAAAGGAATTTTAAAGGGAAATTTGGGGGCCTTGAGCCAAAATCTGTGTCAATATCAGAACTTAGCTCACAGGGCCTTAAAAAAAAAAATCATTTTTTTTGCTCCCCCTTAGACCTTTTTTTGTACCTATTTTTAGCATAAATGTGTGGGGTGTTCTCCTTATTGTCGGTTCATTGTAATTGTAGGACGAAACTGGAGGGGGGAGGCAAATGAGGCATGGCCCAGGTCTGCACTGGTTGTGTGTGGGGGCAAATTATTTTTATTAATTTGATGTTAATGGTAATTTAAAACTCACTAAAAAAAATCTTTACCAACCCCCGGGGAGGGGAAAAATCCAGTTTTCCCCCGGGTGCTCAGACCCTTTGAAAGGTCTGGATTACTGGTAACCAGCAGAATACTATACTGAAACCCCTTCAAAAAATCTGTAGGACTGGATTACCGGGGGTTTAAGTAAGGCAATTTTTCAAGTGCTAGTATTTTAGGAGTTTGATTTTTTTTTTTGCCTAAAATAAGAGAAAAAAAAGTTGTAGTGGGAATTCAAGCCATTCCCTGAATTGTTTGCTCCCAAGTCCTCAAACTATTTTTTGTGGGGAGAGTTTTTTGTCATGTGGTTTTTGGTTTTGAAGCCCTTTTAAAACCCGGGAATTAAGGACATAGCCACTTAAAACAGAGCTGGCTTCTGGACTTTTTTTTCAAGTCCTTGTTTTGAGAGGGGGGGCCCCTCTGTTTTTCCCCCTTTCATTATTTATTTATTTATTTATTTAAATACTTAAAATCCCGCTCCATCTTCCCAAGGGAATTTGGGGCGGCAAACAGGAAAAAGTTTAAAAGTCAAAAGGCTAAAAGCTAAAAAAAACCAGGCCCCCCAAGAAGGGAGCGGGGGGCAAGATGGGGCAAACGGTGAGGAAAGAAAAAAAACTAACAATAAGGACACCATATCTTCCTTGAAAGGAAGGTCTTCAAAGCCCCCCTTAAAGGCGGGCAGGGACTCCAGCAGGCGCAGCTAGGGGGAATGGTTCCAGAGCGAGGGCCCCACCACAGAGAAGGGGCGGGTTGCGTAAGTGTTTTCCCGGCCTCTCTGGGTGTGGCCCCTCTCAAGGAGCGGCCCGCGCGATCTCGTGGGTCGGATCCGGATGCCTCAAGGGGATGCCCCGCCCGGTTCCCGGCCCCAAACACATATGGGTTAGGAAGGGACTAGTACCTTTCCACTTCATGGGAAAAATCCTCCCTTTTTAAAATTTTGATGTGCATTCCTTATTTTCAATCTCTGTTGGTAGGGGTGCAAATATGCCCAGTACCTCCCCCCTCTTTTTTGATGTCAGGAGCCACTTCGTGTTTCCCCCCTTCATTCTCATGTCCCCCAGGTGGCAGTGCTGGCACTTTTCCCCCCAAATAGTGGTTTTATCTTTTGGCTTCTCCAATCTACCCAAAAATCTACCATTCCTATCATAAGGATAGTAAAAGTTTTTAAAAATTTTCTTTTTTTAAAAGCCCCCGAACAAAACAAAAAAAAAACCTAACCCCCCTTTTTTTCTCATATCATTCCCCTTTTTTTTTAAAAAAATTTGGAGGCTAATGTCTCTCCCGTTTGCCAAGCCAATTTTTAAGAGAAACCATTTTCATTGGGTTTAAAATTGGGGAAAAATGCCCCTCTAGTACAAAAAAAAACCCCATTGGATTATTGGATTTAAAAAAAAAGGGAAATTACAAAGACAATTTAAGGAAAGAATGTCCGTAGCTATAATAAAATTTCAAATACTATCCCAAACCCAAAATTTATCCCATGTACAATTAGGGGACAGTACAAAAGAGGGGGAGGTTTTAAATTTCCCTTTAAAAAAAAGCAGCCCTGGCTTTTGTCAGGAGAATTCAATAGGAA
>JAWVWN010002223.1:0-44426 GCA_037367305.1 Phrynocephalus vlangalii | reverse complement strand
CTGGGGACGCAACGGCCATAAAGGCAAAGGCCCTACACAGTCACAGTCACGCACGCTGCGTATTGCACACTGAAAAATGCAAACCTCACAGCCTCCCAAACTTCCAAAAGAAGAGAAAAGAATTTGAAATGGACCAAAAAAACCCCAAAACAACTCATCTATGTCTATCTGTATCTAGAGCGTGCACCGGCACAGTTTATGCGCAAGGGTTGCTGTTTGACCTCAAAAACCTCTTCTCAGTCCTCTGAAGCTGTTACAAGGCTGTGGTCAGCATTTATTTATGCTGTTATGTTCCAGCAAATCAGAATGGGCTTCTAGTGAACCTAACGGGACTTTCAAAGCAAAGTGTTCTGCTTATATACTGACCAATACCACTTCAAGTAGTCTTTGGGTAGTTTACAGTTGTTTATTACAGTATGCAGGCTACAGATCCCCCCCCCCCAGCAAGCTAGGTACTCATTTTACTGACCTCGGAAGGATGGAAGGCTGAGTCAACCATGAACCTGCTACCTGGGATTGAACCCCAAGTTGTGAAGACAGTTTTACCTGCATTACAGGCATTTAACCACTGCGCCACAGGGCTCCTAAGGTAACTAATTCAAAGAGTGGCTTTAATAGTTCTCACTCTCCCACTCAGCTTCCACAGCTAAGCAGGGATTTGAAACCATGTCTCTTATGTGGGGTGTGCTGGCTCAGCGGACTAGAGTGCTGAAATGGTAGGCTGCAAAGTCAGCAGCTTGGCGGTTCAGATACTGGGTGCCATGCAGCGGAGTGAGCTCCTGCTGTTAACCCCAGCTCCTGCTGACCTAGCAGTTTGAAAGCATGCAAATGCAAGTAGATAAATAGGTACTGCCATAAAAAGCAGGAAGGTAAACAGTGTTCTGTGCATCCACCCCAGCCACATGGCCACAGACTTGCACAACACTGGCTCTTCGGCTTGAAAATAGAGATGAGCACCGCCCCCTAGAGTCGGACACAACTAGCATGAATGTGCGGCGGCGGGGGGGGGGGGACCTTTACCTTTACCATTACTTCTTATGTCCAAGTCGTCACTCTGTCCACTACACCACACTGGGTATTTGTCAACATTTACACAGTCTGAAACGTTTCTGCATTTATGGATGGGTACTTGTGTAGATGTATACGTACGTAACCTGCACATCCTATTTATCACATTTACACACCACGCTTCAACTCAGAAAAGGCCTCCAGAGTGGCTTACAACACAAGTGACAAAACAGCCCCTACCTTTGAAAATGCAAAACATGGCCCAGAGGGAACAAGGGATGTAGGTGGAGGGCGGGCAGTGGTGGTGGCGGTGGGAGGGGGGACCCTTTCCGTGCTTTGCTGTTGGAGGAAGGGGCAAAATGGAGAGGCACCTGGCTGCTCTTTCCTCCTTTCCAGGTACTGGATGGAGGGCAGAGACATTATGAAAAGACAAACATCCATAGAAAGAAGGTTTTAGATGCAAATGAAAGGCATGTAATAGGGAGCAAAAACAGGTTTAAAGTGCAATGAGGAGCTGATTCAATGATTCTCAAAGCTCCCCAGATGCAGAGGGGGACTGGCACACCCTGCACCTACCAGGTTCTCACCTTGATACGGTCCTAACTCCACTCTCCATATTTTCCACCCAAAGAAGGGAGGCTGTATCACCAGTATCTTCATCCTCAAAGGGCTGCTGTACAAGGCACCTTTTCTTTCGTTGTTCAAGAGAGTGAATAGAGGAGAAAGGGGGACTTCTTGCCGAGTGAAGTAGGTGGGGGGAGCAGAACTCCCATCCAACCTCCTTCCAGAAGAAGACACCCACACAGGGCCGGCGCGTCCATTAAGGCGAAACAGGCAGTTGCCTAGGGCACCAAAATGGAGAGGGGGTGCTGGCCAGCCTGCTGCCCCCCGCCCCCCTGCCACTGGCCACCACCATCTGTCCCCTCACTGCCCGTCGCCATCAGCCTGCCACCCCCGCGCCCATCGCCGCCCACCCCCGTGCCCGTCGCCATCCACCCCCCGCCCGTCGCGACCCCATAATCCGCCGCCACCTACTGCCGCCCCTCGCCACCCGGCCTACCCCCCCGCCGCCTGCCCGCCTCCACCACCACCCACCTGCCCACCATCCCACCCCCTGCCCCTCGCCTAGGGCGCAAAAAAACCTAGTGCCGGCCCTGCATCCACACAATCACTTTAAGCGCCCAAAAGGATAAGGCAGCCAGACAAGAGAAAGCACTGAAAGTAACAATTAGTGAAAGCAAGGAAAACAACTAGAATAGAGATCCAAAGAGGTGTTAGGAATACCGTTTGTTTCCTGCCATTACTTTAGTTTCCCATCTATAATAAGGTTTCCTTTGAAGCATGGGTTTCAGCAACTAGAATTTAAAATTAAGTCAATATTTACTCTCTGATGACCAATCCCCCGGGTCAGCTGGCCATTCATCTGGTTCCAGGGGATGGACCCACTTTCCACTGGTGGCAGAGTTGCCACCACATCTGCTCTTTGCTGCCTGAGCCAGCTGCTGCCACCAGCATTGGCCACTGCTGCCCTAGGCCCTGGCAGCTCCTTAGAAAGCTCTTTACATAATACCATACCCAAACAGTGGATTAACACATTTTTTCACATAGATGGCTGAGGAGCATTTGGGACAGGTAAGCAGAGGATGGCCAAGATGAAGGCATTCCCACCACCTTCCTCCTCCTCCTCCTCCTCCTCCTCCATGGTCCTGGTGGATGTTGCGAGGGTAGCATCCCACTTTAGATCTGAGTAGGAAAGCATCCTTCAGGACCCTGATTCCAGTTGATACCAGTAGATATGAAAGAAATGTCCAGCAGACCATCTGGTCAAGTTGAATTGGCTTAGTTTCATTTGGTATGGCTCGAAGATGGGGACAAGGCACTTGAATGCTTCATCTCCTCTCCTATATCCTTGCTCAATGTGGTTCTTAAAATCAGTTAAGGAGTTGACCATGGAATGGGTCAACACAGTATAAAGCTTCCTTCTGCTAGTATATTGTCCTGAGATGCTCCATATGGGTTTTAATGTGTGGATTTTTATTTTAAAAGCAGTTTTAGCTAGTGAATGGGTTCCCTGCATTTTATTGTATTTTTCTATTTATTATAGCGTGTCTCTGTCTATGATTTATTGCAAATTGGGAACCACTTAGAAAGTGGCAACACTCCTAGGGCAATCTAAAAATAGATATAGAAAAAAATGCTTTTTTAAAAATGGCCACTAGAAGGCAAAAGGGGACTTCTCCCTTTAAAATAAACCCCCTTGAAAAAGAATATTTCAGGTGGGTAGGTTGTGGAGGTAGGACACTTGTATCTCCAGCAGTTGCCTATTCCTTCAGCATGCCTCGAATATGAAACTGAATGCAGTTGTGGTGCTCGTACCAGCAACCTGGGGGCCTGAAGGATTATCCATTGTGCTCTGTATCCATCTGGGAAGGGGATGGAACTGTTCCACCCCTAGAGAGAGAGAAATTTTGGAGGGTCCATCCCATAATTCCTGACACATTACTTGCACACAGGCTCTGCATATTTAATACATCCATCAAGAAATCCTTGGAGGCCATGATGTGTCCTGATGAGCCGCTGCCAGCCAGGCAAGGCAAAATCAGCTGTGTGGTCTGACACGCAGCACTTGTTTTGTGTTTGGAGTTTGATTGCTGAATAAAATGAAAGAAATTAAGGGTTATTATTTGATATCAAAACAGAGGAGTCCTCTTAGGTAAATGTCTACGTTTTTGTGCATCGTGTGTCTTTCTTTTGTACACCAGTACATATGGCCTCTATTGGTGCCGAGAGAAAGCGGGCATCTTTCCTGAGTCCCCAGTGCTCAGGTCTCTGTTTGTGTACTGGGAGAGTTAATAAGAAGAGACTGCTATTCTTTCCCTCTATTTCCCAATCCCATCTGTTCAAACAAAAGGCTGAAAGGGAGAGAGAGCTGAGACCCTGCTGGTCAAGAGGGGAAGGATAATAACACATATCCTTGGGCTACATTTCAGCACATGCAACCCTTTCATGCTGTGCTACCGGTTTTATTCAGGCAAGAGAAAGAACAACTTCTATATAAACCATATTACAAAAAAAATGAAAAGTAATAAAGATGCATCAAGCCAGGCCAACACAAAATGCCATTCCTTGCCTGCAACAGACAGAGAGCTAAAGGCAGAATGCGGTGGGGAAGGGGTGGGGAGGCAAGAGAGATCCATATGGATGGATGGATGGATGGATGGATGGATGGATGGACGGACGGACGGACAGACAGACGGACAGACGGACAGGCGGATTTCGTTTGATTTGATTTATATACCACCCCATTGAGCTGCCTAGATGGCCTAAGCACTTCTGATCTTGCCTGATTTCAGAAGCTAAGCAGGGTCGGCCCTGGTTAGTAGTTGGATGGGAGACCACCAGGGAAGACCAGGCGCTGTAGGCACCTGGAGTAGGAACTGGCAAGCCACTCCAGTATTCCTGCCAAGAAAACTCCATGGACATGGGGTCACAAAGAGTTGGCCACGACTGTAACGATGCAACACACACACACACCACCCCATTAGTGTGCAGTGCTATTCTGGGCCTTTTATAGCAAAATAATAGAACAACAATGAAGTTAAAATAAAGCCAATCAAGGAATATAATGAGGTGCAGCAACAGGTATGATTCCAAATACAGGGCAAGCGGGGATGCACCAGAAGGCTTCTCTGTAAAGCAACATCTCCAGAAGATTTCTGAACATGAGCAGGAAAGAAGCTAAGAGTGCTCCACCAAGAGCTGATTCCAGAGTGTGGGTGCTCAGCAAAGAAGGCGTGGCTCCTTGTGGTTGATTTCCTGGCCTCCTTGTGAGTGGTCTTTGCTTGTGGACTGGATAGATGACCTCAGGGAAAGGCACTCTAAGTATCATAGCCCCAAACTGTGAAGGGCTTTCCATGGGAGCATCAAAACCTTGTCCTTGACTCAAGACACAACAGGTAACCAGCAGTGCAAGCGAGCCAGAAATGGGGAGATGTCATCAAATTTGCAGTCTGGCACTGCAATCTGGATCTGCAGCAATCTCCAGGTCAGCCTCAAGGGAGGCCCCCATGCAAAGAGTATTTCAGTCGTTGATCCACAAGATGACCAAAGCCTCCACCAGAGTCCCGAGTGCTCCTTCACCTAGGTAAAGGCACCATTGGTCTATCAGCTCAAATGATTAAAGGCTGCTCTAGACATGGCTGCAGTCTGGGAATCCCAAAATAGAGCAGGGTCCAGAAGCATGCCCAGTTGGCACACTTTATCCCTAAATTGAAATATGACACAATTCAATCTAGGAGTAATCTTGTCTTTCCTATCTGAGGATCTCCTCAGGAACAAGATCTCCATCTTGTATGGGTTCAGTTTGAGCCTCTTGGCCTTGGTCCCCTCTATGGCCAAAACCGGGCAACATTGAAATGTCCAGGGAGCATCCACTGCTGAGGTGGTAGAGGAGAGATGGAGCTGCATGTCAGTAGCATACTGATGGCACCTTACTCCAAACGTCCCAATGACCTCCCCCAGTGGTTTTACATAGATGTTAAACAGCAGTGGGGCACCCAACTGTAGAGGGTCCAGGGGGCCGACCATTCACCCCAAAGATGAATTCTCTGGACATGGGTCTCAAGGAAGGATCAGGTCCAGCTCAGTGCCAGTCCCCTGATGCCCTCCTCTGACAGCCTGTCCAGGAAGATATCATATTGGGCATGCCTATAATATGTGTACAATACATGGAGAATGCAGTCTGTAAGCAGGGCATGTGCCAATCCTGTTGGGGTCTATAAAGCAGAAGCAACATAGATTTAAATGGCTTTGTTCATCTGGTTTGTGGATCTCTGCATTATTGCTGTTATATGGTCAGTGTCTGCGGTATCAAAATCCATGACAAAAAAAGATAGATCTCTGTCCCTTAAGAACGTACAATCTATAGCTGTTTCCAGAAAGATGGTTGTGTCTTTTTGCTAGTAATCCCAAGGTAACGAGACACCATTTCCACGTTCTCTTTTTTACAGATTTTGTTAAAACAAAGGGAGGGTTGAAGAATCCATAAAAGTGGATGATGATATCTAAAGCCCCTGTAAAGCTGAGAATTAATTTGTGTGGTGTGATAAAAACTCATCAAGAATAGATTATGCCATAGTGGTTGTGATTGGTCAATGAGCATCACAGTCCCCATATTTAAGAACAATTGAACAGTTGGCTGCACCAACTATTGACCAACCTGCCTGCTGTCCCACTTCTGGACCAGTACATTTACAACATTGTCCTACTCACCAGCAACCAATGTGGCTTCATCAAAGTATGAACCCCCTTTGGGGGAAAAAAAACCTTGACAGATGCCATATTGACAGAAACCCCATGACAGATGCCATATTTGCAACTCATCTGCTCACAGAGAAATACCAAGAGAAGACCAATCATTTCACATGGCGTTCCTACACCTGAAGGCATCTGACCATGTCCTACATCAACTGATCTGATGTGCTCTCTGCAACCAGGTGGGGTGGCAGAATCACTTATCAAATGGGTCAAAATGCCGTACAAGAATACTAGAAGCCAGGTGTGATGCTCAGCTGGCTTCTCTTAACAGATTTCTGGTGATAGTTGGAGTGCACCAAGGCTCTGCACTGTCACTGCACTTGTTTATACTAGTCATTGATACCATTATACAAGACCTGTAGCAAAATGCTCCCTGGACCATACTCTATGCTGACAATGGCATGCGTGCTACAATTACTAGAAACTAACTGCAGTGGCAAGTTCAGACATGGAATGACCACCTCAACCACTTTGGACTCCACCTAAATATCAAGAAAAACTGAGTACCTACAGACCCTTACCACCCATGGAACACTCCAGATAAAAGGAGAAAACCAAAAGAAAGTGAATATCTTCTGGTATCTTGGCTCCCATCTCCAAGGCAATGGAGGCATCAGTGGCAACACGCAAGCAAGAGTGGATGCAGCCTGGCTGTGATGGTGAGAACTCACTGGTGTGCTTTGAAACAGAGGAATGTCAATCTGTCTCAAACCCAAGATTTAAAACATGATTGTCTGCCCTGTTCACTGTGTGGCACAGAGTGCAGGGCAGCAACAATGGGCATAGAGAGCTGCCCCTATGCCAAGGAAATGTATATGCTCCATTGGATACTGGTTATCTCCCTACATGACCATGTCACAAATGATACTACCTGACAGCAAGCAGGAGCGGTATCAATAACAGAGAAGATGAGAGAAAGCTAGCTTCACTGGTATGGACACTTTCCTATGCTGCCCAAACTGTGTGCCACCTGAAAATTGATGGCCGGCAGCCACGTTGGGCAAATGCTGCTTCCAAAATGTGGACCTGTGGGAAAATGCAAAGAAGAAGAAGAAGAAGAAGAAGAAGAAGAAGAAGAAGAAGAAGAAGAAGAAGAAGAAGAAGAAGAAGAAGAAGAAGAATACAATGACGATGATGACCTCATTGAGAACTTCTCTATCTGGCACCAACAGGAGAGACAGCTAGTAGAAGAAGGGAAGAAATAAGGATAATAAATTTAAACATGAAGACACAGCCAGTTCTGGTCAGAGACAAGTGTGACAGGCAGAGTCAGCTATCAAAAGCTGTAGCATCCAAACAGTTGGTTCTCCTTGATCTGTCAGTGGCCTTTGATACCATCGACCATGGTATCCTGCTGGATCGGCTCGCCGAGGCAGGAATCGGGGGCTCAGTGATTTGCTGGCTCCAATCCTTCCTCGACGGCTGGTCCCAGCGGGTCCAGCTGGGGGATGAGTTGTTGGCTCCTTGGACGCTCCCTTGTGGGGTGCCCCAGGGGTCGGCAATCTCCCCCATGCTGTTCAACATTTATATGAGGCCACTGGCTGAAGTCATCAGGAGATTTAGAGTTTACTGTCATCAGTGGTCTTGGAATGGACCAGGACCAACAGGCTGAAACTGATCCCAGAGAAGACCGAGGTTCTGTTCTTTGGGGCACCCTCATCCAGGTACAATGCCCCCCCTAGTCTGGGGGGAGTTTCCCTCCAGCTTACGGACAGGGCCAAGGATATGGGTGTGGTCCTGGACTCAGCCCTCTCCCTGGAAGCCCAGGTTATGGCCGTCTCCAGGGCCACTTTTTTCCACATCCGCAGGATTGCCCAGATCCGTCTGTACCTCGATGAGTCCTCCCTGAGGATAGTTGTGCAGGCCCTCGTGATCTCGAGCATCAATTACTACAATGAACTTTATGTGGGGTTGCCCTTGACCCTTACCCGGAGACTCCTATGGGTGCAGAATGCGGTGGCCAGACTGGTGGTGGGTGCTCGTAGATACGATCACATCACCCCAGTTCTGGCACGCCTGCATTGGCTGCCCTTGGCTCTCCGGATAAGGTTCAAGGTCCTGGTTTTGGTTTCCAAAGCCCTCCATGGCTTGGGCCCTGAATACCTGTCAGAGCGTATCTCCCAGAGGTCAACTGAGGCCAGGCCCACTCAAATGTCGCAGGCGCGCTCAATCAGGGTGGCCACTCCTAGGGAGGTGAGGAGGTCGGTTACGCGCAACTGCACCTTCTCCGTTGTGGGCCCCTCGTTGTGGAACCCTCTTCCGAGTGAGTTGCGCCTTACACAGTCCCTGCCTGCCTTCAAAAAGGCTTTGAAAACTTTGATTTTTTTCCCCTCTCACCCTCTGATGTATCTTGCTAAGGGCTCTCCCCCTCTTTTTGCATATATTGTTGTTTTTACTTGTTTGATTTTTAATTTGTTGTAAACCGCCTAGAGTTCCTGTAGGAAGATGGGCGGTATATAAATGAAACAAATAAATAAATAATACATAATAATAAATAAATGAAAACCAAAGGGCTCCTTGCTCCTTTCATTCCACCGGTTTGTTCCCTGCAGACAGGAAGTGGCCAGTTCCTCATTACCTTTATACTAAACAAATGTACAGTATTTAGATGATTGGATGAACAGCTGGTGCCTTGCATTGTTATTGATCTGGAGGCAGAAGGTGATGGGTAACAGAAAGTTTTTCAACATATGTAATGAATGAGATGTTTATCTGGGAGTTGAGTCATGGCTACTGGACTTCTTTTTTGAGAGATACAAACGTTTCGCTGTTCATCCAAACAGCTTCATCGGTCTGAATACAGCTAGTGCCAGAGACCTTCTTATAGTCAGCTTGACCTCTTGTCCCCTTGTCTGATTGGCTCATAAGATGAACAAAGCCTGAATAGGCTCGTTAGGGAGACATTAGTGTCCATGGCCTTAAGGTAAACAATGGCCTAAGGTGCTGAAACCCATCAAGAATGGGTCGTTAGCTGTGACCTGGTGGTGAAGGCTCCTTGATTTGCCTGGGTACTGTGGAAAGTACAGCCTGATAAGTAGCAGCTAGACTATGCCGGAGCCCCCCACCTCTGTTGAGGGAGGGATTTTCAATGCTAACATGAATGGCTTCCCTTACTCCTCTCTCAAACCACCTCTCTTCTTTGTCTAATATGTGTACATCCTCATCTTTGAAAGAGTGGCCTTTTTCCTTCAAATGGAGGTGTACTGCTGATTCTGGTCCTGAGCTGTTACCTCTCCTATGTTGGGCCATTCTTCTGTTTAATGGCTGTTTAGTTTCTCCAATGTAGAGGTCTGAACACTCTTCACTGCATTGGACTGCATATACTATATTGCTCTTTTTATGGTTTGGTATCGGATCCTTTGGGTGGACAAGTCTCTGCCTTAGTGTGTTCATGGGTTTGAAATAAACAGGGATGTGGTGTTTGCCAAAAATCCTTTTAAGCTTCTCCGACACTCCCGCCATGTAGGGAATGACCAGGTTCTTCCGTCAGGTCTGGGTCTCAGACTGATCCCTTGTTCTTCTGCGGACAAAGGAAGGTGCACTGTCGTCCTCAATATGGTGGACTACCACGAGAAGGTTATCACACTTTTAGACGATCAGCATACATATGAAAAACTAAGAAGAGACTCCACCAGCAATTACAAGAAGAAAGTAATAGAATGCTTAAAACTCTTGGAGCAGGAAAACGCAATTGACAGGGTGACCTACCACCGGTTATATCCCGGAGAGACAGTCCCCTGCTTTTATGGACTTCCCAAGATCCACAAGCAAGGAATCCCCCTCAGACCTATTGTCAGCAGTATAAATTCAGTGACTTATAACATCGCAAAATACCTGGCAACTATCCTAGCCCCACTGGTTGGACACACGGACCACCACGTACACAACTCAGAAGAGTTTGTTTCTAAAGTCAGGGAGCTCAAACTGGATACAGAGGAAACCATGGTATCCTTTGATGTTACATCACTCTTTACCAGCATACCCACCACTGATGCGCTAATAATGGTAAAGAGAAGATTAAGAGAAGACAGCACCCTCACCTCCAGAAGCCGCCTCAACCCAGACCAGATAGGCCTGCTCCTGGACCTGTGTCTGAACACCACATATTTCATGTACAGAGGGGACTTCTACAGACAGAAGCATGGCTGTGCCATGGGTTCCCCAGTGTCACCAAATGTAGCAAACCTATACATGGAAGAAGTGGAGAAGAAGGCACTCAACACCTTCCCAGGGACAACACCATCCCATTGGTTCAGGTATGTAGATGATACCTGGGTTAAAATAAAGACGCAGGAAGTACAGGCCTTTATAGACCACATCAACGCAGTGGATCCTAATATTAAGTTCACTAGGGAAGACACCCAAGACAACAGGCTGGCTTTCCTGGATTGTGCAGTCATCATCAGACCTGACCGTGGCCTAGGAGTAGAAATTTACAGGAAACCCACCCACACAGATCAATACTTACTGTTTGACTCCCACCATCCATTACAACACAAACTAGGAGTCATCAGGACCCTAAGCCACAGAGCAGAGAGCATCCCCACCTCCTCAGAAGCCAAGAAGAAGGAAGACAGGCACCTGAAGACAGCACTTAAGGCCTGTGGATATCCAAGGTGGGCCTTCAACAAAGCAGTGGGCCATCCCAGAAGAACAAGGGATCAGTCTGAGACCCAGACCTGACGGAAGAACCTGGTCATTCCCTACATGGCGGGAGTGTCGGAGAAGCTTAAAAGGATTTTTGGCAAACACCACATCCCTGTTTATTTCAAACCCATGAACACACTAAGGCAGAGACTTGTCCACCCAAAGGATCCGATACCAAACCATAAAAGGAGCAATATAGTATATGCAGTCCAATGCAGTGAAGAGTGTTCAGACCTCTACATTGGAGAAACTAAACAGCCATTAAACAGAAGAATGGCCCAACATAGGAGAGGTAACAGCTCAGGACCAGAATCAGCAGTACACCTCCATTTGAAGGAAAAAGGCCACTCTTTCAAAGATGAGGATGTACACATATTAGACAAAGAAGAGAGGTGGTTTGAGAGAGGAGTAAGGGAAGCCATTCATGTTAGCATTGAAAATCCCTCCCTCAACAGAGGTGGGGGGCTCCGGCATAGTCTAGCTGCTACTTATCAGGCTGTACTTTCCACAGTACCCAGGCAAATCAAGGAGCCTTCACCACCAGGTCACAGCTAACGACCCATTCTTGATGGGTTTCAGCACCTTAGGCCATTGTTTACCTCAAGGCCATGGACACTAATGTCTCCCTAACGAGCCTATTCAGGCTTTGTTCATCTTATGAGCCAATCAGACAAGGGGACAAGAGGTCAAGCTGACTATAAGAAGGTCTCTGGCACTAGCTGTATTCAGACCGATGAAGCTGTTTGGATGAACAGCGAAACGTTTGTATCTCTCAAAAAAGAAGTCCAGTAGCCATGACTCAACTCCCAGATAAACGCACCTGGATGACTGAGAATCTTCACAGACGTAATGAATGAGATGATGTTCCATGCATGCATCCTACTTGGAACTGGACACTATCTGTAACCACAGAAGAGCAATTTTATCTAAACCCAGTGAAATGCAATCACATTTTCCTTTGAGGTAGCTTCCTTACTGTGGCTCCAATATCCAATGTATCTAAAGAGTGGGGTAGCTGGAGATAACTTGACCTTGAGGAAGGCAGTGTCCTTCCCTTGGTGTAAATGACATGTCTCCATTGGCTACACTGTGCAAGAATTTAAAAGGACCCAAAAAGATTAGCACAGAACTGCTTGTAAAACGATGTGGAATTCCGACCTCAACCCAATCTCCTGGTTCAAATATTGTTGACACACATAGAGTGCATGCACGTGCACTCATGTGGGCAAACTGATCTCTAACCTTGACCAGATATCTGATGTTTTCCAAAATAAGTTTTCACGCTGGAAGGGCCATGTGCTCAGCATTGTCTGTTGGAAGAAATGTGTCTTATCTCCACTGGTGGGACTAAGCACTTTGGACTGCCACCATCAAAAGACTAAGTGAGGTATTGGTCCACATGCAATTATGCAGTTCTGCTTTGAAAACCATCAGCACCTGGAACATGGCCTCTTATATGTGGTCACTCTTTCACCCAGCTGAATTGGTATTCATTCCCGCTCATACCTATACAGTAATACCTCGGATAACGAATGTCCCTGATAATGAATTTTTCAGATAACGAATCACAATTTCCAGGTATAGGGCTGCCTCGGATAACAAATTTTCCCTATGAGCTGCCTTGGATAAATCACAATTTCCAGGTATAGGTCTGCCTTGGATAATGAATTTTCTCTGTGGGCTGCCTCAGATAACGAATTCTCAGCATGCATCGGTAAAAAATGAGTTATCCCGGGGTACCTTACATATCTACCTTTAAAATGCACTTTATAAAGAGTTTTGAGCAAAAAACCAGGTGTCTATGTTATTTTCATAGGCTCTGGAATGGATTAATTGATTTCTCATTCATTCCTATGGGAAATCGTGTTTCGGGTAACAATTTTTTCGGATAACGAATTGCCTCAGAGAACGAATTAAATTCGTTATCTGAGGTACCACTGTACTTCCCTTACCCCATGGGATACTATTTTAAAGTTCCATCTGACTTTTCATTGGCAGCTGCTTTTGAAATCCAAGCTCTAGCAAATTGCTGCTGGGACCTTATATCCTACCTTCCTTTCTATGACAAAATGTGCACAAGGTGTGGGAAGACTGGAGCAGAATACACAACAAATGCAGAGGGATGCCTTTGAGATGCCCCACTCCGTTGCCACAACCTCACAGTTCTACATTAATATAATTAACAAGACATCAAAAGGGTGTTAAAAAAGACATATTTGACTCCCTCAGGGATATTTCAGAGTACTACTTGCCTTATTCATTACTTCTCTGTTACCAAACCATATCCACAGAACCGCAGTCACAGTCAGGCCACTTTAAGCCTCAATGTAGCTTTCAGCAAAAGCACTTAATGAGAAGTGAGGAGATGGAAATGACACCAAGAAATCAGAGTAGCGCTATCCAGGGGGAGAGTCCGCAGGTTGGGGCGGGGGGGAGGCCTCTTGGCAGCCAGAGTGGGCATAATGGCTTCTGGGATGGAAGTGTCCCTCTGCCATTAGTGTAATGCTTCCTGAAATTGTCATGTGTCTTTTAAATGTCATCACAGAACTCAGGGGGATTCCAACAATTAAAAGAAAAAGAGAGAAAAGATGTTTCCATAAATGTAATGCTGAACAGTTATGGAAAAAGAGTTCTTAGTACACTTCCTAATTAAATTCAGATATCTATTTGTAAAGCGGTGAGACAGATTTATCTGCTTGAGTTTCCTTTCATTTTTATTTTTCTAATCTTAGTTCTGGTTGTTCCTGAACTTAAGCATTTGTCCAATCTTAAACCTGGTTTATTACAAAATTTAAGTTTTTCTTCAAGTTCATTTGATATTTCATGCACATTTTCCTGTACATTTTTTCATTTAAATAACATGCACATTACATAAGAAAAATGGTTGGTTTTTGCTCTATCTCTCATTTTCTCTTTCTTTAACTGTTTTTCAGTAACTAGGCCTTAGAGTGAATTATTAGTGGATTACTTAATCTTGATGTATATTTATTATTGTGCCATGTTTGCGCTAATTTTTGACCCACAACTGAGCAACTGTTGAAACATATTTTTTGGGGGGGGGGAATTAATTGCATACTTTTTCTCATGTTCATTGAGCTTGGTGGTACCTCAAAATGGCGTATAAATCATTTGTACTACTTTTTTTGCAACAGAAGTCAATTTAAATTTGCTTTTTCATTGCTCATAAATTAGCATATAACTCTAGTCTATTCAGAATGCCCAAGAGCAGCAGAATATACTGTTACTGTGGCCACAATCCTGGCTGTGGAGGTCTCAGAGTATTGCATTTAAAATGTTTTTCCAAAGCTCTGACACAAGAGTAGCATGAGGGGGCTCTTTATGAAGTTCTAACTACTAGACTGCAGCTTGTAGACACCCTACCCTCCTCCTCACATCTTCCTGGGTTGAGCTAGAGAGAGGAAAATTTAGAGAGCTTCATCCTACAGCTTCTTCCTACCTGTTGCTGAACAAATCTAGAATCACATAAGCCACATGTTTTGGACCACAACTCCTACAGTCCTTTGTCATTGGTAGTCTATGATCGGAATTCTGGGAGTTGTGGTCCCAAACATCTGAAGTGCTGAAGGTTCGCCACTAAGCCAACTATATATAGGCTCAGCAATCATTTCCTTCCTGCCTAAAACAGTTACTTTTTTCTTTTCTTTCTTTTTTCTTGTTTTCTTCCAATAGTTTCCACAATGATCTGTCATCTTCACTAATCACAAGCTCTGCACTAGGTGTATTAATAAACACCACACAATCCTAATAACAAAGTACCTGGATATTTGCAACCCGCCCCAATATTACCATAAATACCCCCCCCCCATTGCAAGTCTACAGCTGGCAACAGACTACATTTTATTTTCCCCACGATCTCCCAGTGTAGCACATCTAGAGCATTATGTTCATAGTGGCAGGAAGTTTGTGTGGCTGTCTGCATCACCGGAAAACCAAGTCAAGAGGAAAATTCAAGTGGATGGGCGCAGGGACCAGCTGTTGTGCACCATGAGTAGCTGGTCATCATAACCAGGCCATATTGGCAGGACTGTGTATATTAAAGGAGAATGAAGGAAATCACAAGGACAACTAGGGCTTGTATCACTTCTGTTCAGATATAGTGAATGGGCACCAAATTGTCCAGAGGAAAGAGTCAAGAGTTGCTGAGAGTTACCCATGATGGTATGGCAGTAAGTTTGGAATTATAGGTGCCTTTAGTAGTAGTTTCCATACCACTCACCCTCCAATTATGGCTTTAAGATGCAGGCAGCTAGATTGGTCTATAATATCAACACATGAGAAGGAAGTATTTTGCAAAGTTCATGGCGTTTTGATTGTCTACTCAAGACACAGCCGTCTTCAAACACTTTCCAAGCTGTCCATCACAGGTAGCTTCCAAGAATAGACTCTTCCAGTTAACATCCACTTGTCTCCCAAGTATTGTGAGGATCACAGCTAACTTCCAAGGGAACAGGGAAGCTTGAAGGATGGCAGGTGATACCATGGTCCCTATATAAGCAGCATACTTGGCTTGGCTTTGCTCTTGGATCACATGAGACAACTAGACACCTGTCTCCTGATACCACTCCCCTCCCTCTAGCATTTTAAGATACTCTCCTTCATGTAATCTGTAATCTTCAATGGACATTTCCTCCAGAAATCTGTCCAATCCACCTTTAAAGACATCTAGACCAGATGCCATCACCACATCCTCCAGCAAGGAGTTCCATCTATAGGCAGGAATGATTGAGAAAAACCCTTCACAGGAGAGCTAAAACAATGTTCACATTCCTATAGAAAGATATCCTAATTCATTAAAGATGGATGCTTCATGTTTCATACAGACCAGGAAGCACTTCTGCTGAACTGTAGCCAATCACCCTCCCCAGCCAACCCAAACACTCCCTGGGCTCCACACATCACCAAGGGCCTTTCCCTGAAATGGTGCACCAATCATTGTTGATGCCTGGCTGACTCTTCTCACATCCACATGCTGCCAACCACTCTGTTGGGGAGGTGGGAGGAAGAGTCCCCACACAGCTGATGAGTGGTTAGCTGTGCACAGAGGCAGGAAAAGCCAGCCAGGGTGCTGGCAACAATTGGAACACTGTTCCACGGAAAGGACCCCTGCAATGCCCAGTGAGGGGTCCAGGTGGCCGGAAGGAGTCGCGAGGGTGATTGGCCACATCCGAGCAGAAACACTTCATGCTTCGCATAAAGTGCCCTTCTCTACTCAATCCATAAATTCCCCATATCTTCCTCCCTTCATTCCAGATGTAGATTGGAAACATCTGCTGGGGTATCCGGGAGTTGAGTCATGGCAACTGGACTTCTTTTCTTGTGAGATCAAAACGTTTCATTCCTCATCCAACTAGCTTCTTCAAACAAAAGAAGCTAGTTGGACGAGCAGCGAAACATTTTGATCCCACAAGACAAGATGTCCAGTTGCCATGACTCAACACCCGGATAACCTCACCTGGATGATTGAGAATCTAGGTTTAAGGAGCTTGCCCAGTGCTTCCCTTCATGCATTCTCCAGGTTTTACACCCAACCTGGGTTTAAAGAGCAGTATAAGATGGGAACTAGATTTGGCTCCTTCATCTATTAGGAAAATCATTAACAATCTGAGATACTTTTAAAAACGAATGTTCTGAAGCATGTATGTTCAGACTGAAAGACAGACTGGGTTTGCTGTCCCCATGAAGTCGAGTCACCAGCATCCATTTGCTAGGTGGACACTCATCTACCCTCAAAGAATTTTGAGGTGTTTCAAAAACAGCACTGCCAAAGACTACAGTATCATAGAAAAGCACAGGTAGTAGATGTGAGATTAAGAACATTGGTGCTGATGCACAAAGGAGCCGTTCTTATAGAAAGATGTAGCTCAAAATTGATTGTTGAAAAATCTTGGCATTGAGCCTTCTGGACTATATAAAGACTCAGAACTGAAAGGAATGAAAGGGACGAACGGGCTGACAGGAAGAGCCACGTTTTCTGTGAATTCAGTGCAGCTTCTGTATTTCTTCTGTCTCTGTACCAATGATGTTTCTATTTGAGGGGATGATCCCTGTCTGGGGTGGAGCTGGCCTGAGGCTGAAATGACTCATGTTTTCGTTCTCCCATCAGCACTGATACTATGCTCTGCTTTTCTTTCCAGCAATGTGTGGCCTCCTCCCTCCCTCCCTCCTTTATTTCCCAGAGGAGGCGACAGACGGTCCTGTAATTTGGTTGCATGCGCTCGACTGAAGCAACACCTGCCTCCATCCCAAAGGGACACACAGGGGCTCATCCCAAACCAGTGAAGAGCCAAAGACAAATCCAAAGCCCACATACAAAGAAAGAAGGAAGGACGGGAGTGCATTTTCTCTTCTTCTGAACAGGGGAAGGAAGGAAGGGAGGGAGGGAGGGAGGAGGGCAGGCAGGCAGGCAGGTTTTCAGCCAGTAAAGGAAAACAGGCATAATATTTAATCAACACAAAAGCTAATTATTAGCAATACCATTTGATACACATATTATGTAGACTATGATGGTTGATTACTATTTTATGGTTTTATATATTGCATATTATTAAATTTAAAATAAAATTATGCTAAAAACTACAATCCATATAAACGGGACATGCATTTGAAGATCACGGTTATACAGACAGACTGCTGATGATGGGAGGCAGTAGAAATAACTGAAAATTGTAAGACCTATTGAAGGAAAAGCAGCAAACTAGAGTGAAATAAAGATTATATTCTCATATTCATAGAACTCTGGAAAATCCTTATACATTGTTGGTTTTTTTCCTCATTAGCAAGAGAAATAAGCAAGTCTTCAAAGCCCTCTCCTCAAATCCTGGTCAGTATATTACAAAACTCTGCTAGGAATCTTTTAGAAGTATTCATCCAAGCAATCCCATGTGTCTAGTATTTGGAGAGAAATCGTAGTGGTATTTCCCTCTAGCCACAGACGGCACATCTAGTCTGAAGATTTGCCCTGTTTGTGAAAGGAATGTAAATGTTGCTGAAGATCCGAGACCCACTACTGTACTTAACTTCTAGAGTGCTGCAACACGGAGAGATTTAAGTGCCCTGGTGCCATGTAGGGCCAAGGGCCCACTAACACATTTTAGTGGGTTTCCACAACTGCAAAATGTGTTTGACCAGAGATGATTGTAAGACAAAAGGAATACATGTACTACTTCACAAGAACTCATGTCTTCACTCAAACTGTTGTCTGCCCTCAGGCTGAGTTGGGAACTAGCCAATATCTGTATTGGCAGGCTGCTTAATATCAGGATCTGAGAGAAGCCCATTCGCTCCCAGTGCTATTGTACTGAAGCTGCGTTAAAAGTCTCCACCTTGTCCCATGGAGAAAGACTGGCACCAAGTGCCTTCCACTACAGCTGTAATGTCTGCAAAAACCAAACGAGTATCTGCTTTATGATTTGCAGTTTTGGTCATGTACTCAAGGCAAGATTCAGCAACCTAATTAACCACATGAATGCCTCAGTAGCAAGCCAAGTTCAGCAGTCAAGAACACGATAACAGGCAAAACTAGTTTTATTTATTTATTTATTTATTTATTTACCCTGCCTTTCTCCTTGGAAAAAAGAACCCAAGGCAGCTTACAATAAGGAGAGACCATATACAGTCCATTACAGTTAAGACATACCATATTCAGTTTGAGAAACATCAATACACTTGGCCAAATAATAAAAATTTCTGTTGCAGAAATACTGCTGCTGAGTATTATAGGATGGCAGATATTCCCTCTTGCTCTACTAATAATAATAATAATAATAATAATAATAATAATAATAATAATAATAATAATAATAATTTATTGTCATTGTGTGTATATACACAGTATACACATACAACGAAATTCAGACACCCAGAGACCAGATTCAACACGCACACACACAAATCTCCAAACACTCTCACACACATTTAAAAAAAAACAACCTTCAACACACACACATAAAAATCCCTGAACACTCCCCCACCCACCAACCCCCCCCCCCCTTAAAAACACAAGCATCTACACAACAGGCTAGGTAATCCTGTCCAAGTGCTCACTGCTGGTGGTTCTTGAGTTCATTATTAAGTGCAATTATAGCTCTGGGATAAAAACTGTTCAGAAGACGTGTGGTCCGAGTTTTAATTGTTCTGTATCTTCTGCCAGAAGGCAACAGTTCAAAGAAATTGTGAGCAGGATGAGTAGAGTCCCTCAGAATGTTGTGTGACTTCCTCAAACAGCGAGATGTGAAGATGTCATCTAGGGTTGGTAGCTGGAGCCCGGTAATATTCTGGGCAATTTTAATTATTCTCTGTAGAGCTTTTTTGTCCGCTACAGAGCTGCTCCCATACCATGATAGCATGCCATAAGTTAGGACACTCTCAATGGTGCTGTGATAGTAAGACAGAAGTAGATGCTGAGATAAATTCATCTTCCTGAGCATTCTCAGGAAATACAGCCTCTTCTGTGCCTTCTTCACAACCATATTGGTGTTTGCAGTCCATGAGAGGTCCTCTGAGATGTAAGTGCCCAGATATTTAAAGCTACCAACCCTCTCCACCTCCTCACCATTTATGTACAATGGTAAATGTACCTCTTTCTTCCTCCTGAAATCAATTATAAGTTCTTTAGTTTTTTTGGTGTTAAGTATAAGATTGTTTTCTTTACACCACTGAGTCAACCCTTGTACTTCTTTCCTATAAGCAGACTCATCGTTCTTACTAATGAGCCCCACCACTGTTGTATCATCTGCAAATTTGATGATTGTGTTGGAGTTATACAGTGGGGTGCAATCATGTGTGTACAAGGAGTAGAGGAAGGGGCTTAGCACACAACCCTGAGGAGCTCCTGTACTTAATACAAGAGTAGAAGAATGGTGGAGTCCCATCCTTACTGACTGTGGCCTATCAGTCAGAAAATTCCTTACCCACAAACAAATCCTCTGATGTATGCCCAAACTGGCCATTTTAAAAAACAACCTATTAGGTAGAATTGTATTAAAAGCAGAGCTATAATCCACAAATAACAGCCTTGCATATGTTCCCTGTTGTTCTAAATGGCTCAGTACAGTATGGACAACAATGGATATAGCATCATCAGTGGATCTGTTACTCCTGTATGCAAACTGGAACGGGTCCAGAGTAGATGGAAGTCTAGCCTTAATATAATCTAGCACCAATCTCTCAAAACATTTCATAATAACAGATGTTAAAGCTATTGGTCTATAGTCATTGAGAGATACTACTACTGGCTGCTTAGGGACTGGCACTATAATAGATGTCTTCAGGCAAGTAGGGACAGAGCACTGCAACAAAGATAGATTAAAAATGTCTGTAAATACTCCAGCTAATTCTGCAGCACAGTCCCTAACAACTCGTCCCATGATTCCATCCGGTCCAGCTGCCTTCCTAGCATTAATATTCTGGAAAGCGCGTTGCACATCAGAAATCTGCAGTAGAAGTGGTTGTCTATCGGTAGTAGATTCTGATGGTGTGCTATTGATGGTCGATGCTGTAGTGATAGTGGTTCCAGCTTCCACCTCAAAACGGCTGAAGAATTGATTCAGCTGATCAGCCAAAAACTCACTACTGCTAGACAGATTATTTTTAATATTCTGCCCCGTGATTTGTCGCAGACCTTGCCATACCCGACGAGGATCAGAGCTCTCAAAATGATGTTCAATCCTCCGACAGTACATAGCTTTGGCATCCCTGATGCCCTTTTTCAATTTAGCTCTGGCCTCTCTGTACTGTAGTGCATCACCAGAGTGGAAAGCAGCATTTCTGGCCTTTAACAGAAGGCGCACATCTCTATTTAGCCAGGGCTTGTTGTTAGGAAACACCCGTACTTGTCTGGTGATAGTGACAACATCAATGCAGCTTTTAATATAGAACAGTACTGTCGAGGCATATGTATCAACATTGTCCTCCTCAAACAGTGCCCATTCAGTGCTCCTAAAGCAGTCTTGAAGTTGCTCAGATGCACCTGCTGGCCACACTCGTATTTCTCTGGTTGATGGTCTGATTCTATTAACGAGAGGTCTGTATGATGGAATCATAAACAGGGATATATGATCTGACTGTCCTATATTGGGCAAAGGCTTAGTCTTGTATCCATGCATGATGTTACTATATACTTGGTCCAAGGTATTTTTCCCTCTGGTGGGACAGTCAACATACTGATAGAACTTAGGGAGAACAGTCTTTAAATTGGCTTGATTAAAGTCACCTGCAACCACCAGCGCTCCATCTGGGTATGCCTGCTGCTGTTTGCTAATAGTAGTTAGCAGGTGACCCATAGCTGTAGTAGTGTTTGCATCAGGAGGTATATATACTGCAGTTATTATAACAACATTAAACTCACGTGGCAAATAAAAGGGGCGGCATTTCACTGCTAGATACTCCAAATCAGGAGAACAATGAATATCCATTATTTTAACATCTGTGCTCCAGTTGTTATTTATGTAAACACAAATCCCTCCACCTCTGCTCTTCCCGGATTCAATAGTTCTATCTGCTCTAAATGCTGAGCGTCCCTGTAGATGTAGAAGCTCCTGTGGAAAGGCAGGACCCAGCCATGTCTCCAAAAGGACCATAACACAGCAATCCCGGATATTTTTCTGCAGAGCGATAGTAAGTTCCAACTCCTCGATCTTATTGGGAAGAGATCTCACATTTGAAACAAAAAGACTTGGTAATGCAGGCTTATAAGGATTTTTACTTAGCCTCACTCGAAGTCCGGCTCTGCAGCCCCGCTTCTGCTTGCGTTTTCTCCGTTTTCTTTTCTTTCTGGCAGGGAAAGCAGGGGGAGTAGCCCAAGGATATGCAGGCCCTCTGATAAGCTCAGCTGGAATGTTGTAATTTGTAACCTCCTGGCTGCATCCTTCTCTGCCGATAGTTAAAAGCTCTTGTCGACTGTAAATTACTTGCGCCTGAATGTGCAGAGTCCGTAGTAAAATGTACATAAATAAAACATTAATTAAAAGATACCGATCTCTGGAGTGCCAAGCCGCTGCAAGTGCTTGCGCCGCCATCTTGCGCCACTACCAAGGAACCAGTATTACAGGAAACCCCTGGCATGATGAAGTCTGGAGAACTTCCATACTTGATGAAAACTATTCTTTCTGAGCAAGTCACTGTGGGGGTTCGTTTTCTAAGTCTTGACTATTGTTAGAAGAATCATAAACAGACTTTGGTATTTCTTGAAAAATAAAGGAATAAAAATAAAGGAACTTTTATTTAACATTTCAAATTTCGTTCTTTCTGTGTCTTTTCTGTTACAACAATTCTCAACAGGAGTTAAAACAGGTATTCCAAAAGTAGGATCAAACGAATTATCTAACAAAATATTTTTACTTCTTGAAGCTTCTTCCCTTACTTGGGAGGAGTTTTCTGTCGAAATGCCCGGGGACCCTCGCAATGGCTCCCGCAGCAATGGTGTTGTACATTTGGAGGTTGGCTCCAACCCCACCCTGGGATCCATCCCACCGGATTGGGATCTGGACTTCCTCTTCTTTCCCTTACTTCTGGGTTGTTAACATTCTTTGGGTAACGGGGTGGATATTCAGGAGTTGGAAGTGGTAACCCTGTCTCTACCTTTCGAAGTACCTCCGTCTTTCTCGGCACCCCTTCTCTAACGTCCCTAACCGTTTCCCATCCCCGTGCGAGCCTTCCTTCCTTGAGCAGATCCCTCACTGTCTCGTGCCCTTCTGTCTGCACGCTCGCCTCCCTGAATAATACTCTATTCATCCTGCTTTCCGTTTGTACTCCAACTCGCCTAACCTCCTTCTCCAAATCTCGGTTCACTTGCACTGCGGTATGCCAAAACCTCCTAGGTATATCCCCAAACCATCCCCCTACTTGTAACTTCTTATCCTTCCCCATACATTTCCAATCCTCCGTTTGGATTCCTCTCTCTCTCCTCCCTTTTTTATATATCTCCTCTTCCTCCGTTTGGGTGCCTATATCCTTTGTTTCAATGTTCCACTCTTCTATCTCTTCCTTCACTAGATCTCAAGTTATAACCCTGTTGATGACTGCTAGGAAATCATTAGTTATTCTTGAAGGGCTCCATCTCTTTATTGGAATGTCTTTAGGTTTCTCATCTGTTTTTCTGCCTTCATTGCTTAACTCCTCTTATCTCTTCCCCAGGGTCTTTATTCACATATTCCTCCTCCTCTTATTTCTCTTGTTCTTTTGCGGACGGACCCACGCTTGTTGCATCTTTCTCCCTTTCACAGTCACTGTCTGAATTTCCCCCTTCGTTCTCCTCTTTTGCCCCCCCCTTTAAAAAAAAAAGCAACGTGCATTCCATACCACAGTTCCACTTGTCTATTGCTGAAGCCAATCTGCTGATATCCTCACATAAATCTATGGCTCTACTGGAGGGTTGGGGAGGGGGCTTGGCAGCCTTTCTCCCCAGAAGACTCAATTCTGACCACTCAAGCTTCTGCTTCCATCGGAACAAAGAACCAGATCGCAGAAGGGAGGAACACTGCAAAAACTCCTTTTCTGTAGCAGAAGTGAACATTTTCCCACCTCCCACCACTACCTCTAGGAAGTCACTCAGAATGGGTTGGGAGAGCAGGTTCTGACCTCTAGCCTCTCCTCTGGCAGTCCTTTGCCTATGAATTGTAGTGTGTCTTTTTCAGACTGACTTTCTAAACCCACTGATTTTGTGAATATTTCTCCTTCACACACCCATGAGGACCCTTTCTTTGGTCCAGTGGAAGCAAGTGTTTCTAGGTTGCCTTAGAGGTCTTCTAAGCCTATCCTCCTTTTTCAACCTAGAAGCTCTTAGTAGGTTCATGACAAAATCAGGAGGGGAAAATAAGAACAGGAACATGGACAGCAGGTGGAGAGGAAATAGCCATTCCAGTAATGTTATTCATCCCTTTTTGCCACAGCGATTAACCCAAGAGCTATTGTGCTTCACAGGGGTCTAGAGACAAACTATTTTTAAATCTATATTTCCTCCTTCCTCTTTTCTCTATTATATCTTCTCTCTCCTTCCATCTTTCTCTTTTCCAGAAGCCTCATAGCCCTGGCAGGCTGGAACCTAGACCCCGGCACTGACCCCAAAGCCATAGCCAGCATATTCACAGTCCTGGTCTATGTCCAAACACAGTATCTTGTGATCTAAACATATAACATATGTGTGACAATGAAGAATGGTCCTGACCATGTAATAATATATATTATAATAATAATACATATATTATATCTTCTTTATTACTGTGTAGATGTTAGGCCAACTGGGCAACTTTCTTAGTGGGAGCATGAGAGCCAGGGGCTGAGAGTTCAATTCCCCACTGTGTCCCCTGGGAGATAATGCAACCTGTGTAGACTCATACAACCCAATTACTTTCAGAAGAAGGGACTGAAAAATCACTTCTGAATAATTTATATATATAAAATCCTGAGAAGGGTCATCATAATTTGTAAGCCATTTTATGATACATTTTTATTTGTTTTCTACATTAAATTACATAAAACAAATATATTGCTTGTCTCCTGTTGTGTTACCAGTTCAACCACAGTTTTCCCCAACATTTGATCCCAGCATAATTCATATCTCCTTTCCCAGCTTGAATAAGCATACTTTCATACTTAGTTTCCTTACTGTCTCATCCATATCCCAAATTTACTTACATCTATTTTAATACAAGGAATATTGCCTGTCTAATCTCTACAATCTATTCAATCTCATTGTTTAGCTCTTCAATACTAAGCAATTTAGGATAGATTTGGCTAACTATATATCTTCTATATATCATCCACAGTATAATTACCTATTCTTCCAATTAGTGCCTAATTTCAGCAATCATCCCTAGTCATCTCTAATTCAAGTTAATACTTTATGGACTATTATAAAAGAGCTTGAAGCCCTTCCTATATGTTTCACTTTATGCATAGAAGTTATTGTCTATGCCTAACTGCCACTATTCTATTAAAAATCTAACAGATTAACATTTATTTATATATCAGGTTTATCTTCACATTTCCATTTTCCGTATCTCATACCATACCAATTATCTAGTAGCCTTAGATCAGGGGTGCCCAAACTTTTTGTAAGGAGGGCCAGATTTGGTGGCTGAGAATGTGTCAGGGGCCAGTTGCTCCCCAACCCTGCCACCCCACTACAAGCCCCACCCACTGACCCATAAGCCCCACCCACTGACCCCTTGCAATCCCACCCGCAGGAAGGAAGACGGGGACCAAGGGAGGGGGGGAGGAAGGTGGAAACCAAGAGAGGAAGGAAGGAGGGTGGGGAACAAGGAAGGGAGGGAGGGAAGGAGGTGGGGACCAAGGGAGGGAGGGAAGAAGGAAGGAAGGTGGGGACCAAGGGAGGGAGGAAAGAAGGTGGGGACCAAATGAAGCACAGGGAGCCGTGGCCACAGGTCACACCTTGGAAGAGGCAATCTGTGCACCCTTGCGCCCCCCAAGCTCCCCAGTGGTGGCGACAGCTCGCCCTCCAGCCCACCCCAAAACTCCTTGGCAGTGGCAGAGGCCCACTGGCCTGCCCACCCCCACACATTCCCCTGTGGTGCTGGTGGCGGCAGACTGCCTGTCCGCCTGTCTGCCCAAGCTTCCCAGCAGTGCCGGTGGCCTGGCCCGCCTGATCTCTGCACCAAGCATGTGCCCAACCTCACAATGTTCCCGGCTATGCCGGTGGCAGCGGCCCACCCGCGCGCCACCCTGCACATGTGCGCCTAGCTTCACAAGGTTCCCGGTGATGCTGGTGGCGGCGGCCTGCCCACGCGCCACCCCTGCGTGCGCGCCCAGCCCCACAAGCTTCCCGGCGGTGCTGGTGGTGGTGGCCCGCCCCCTCGCCTGCCCACCCAGCCCCTCAAGCTTCCCGGCGGTGTCAGTGTTGGCGGAATATTTAAAAAAAATGGGGTGAAGGAGGGGGAGGGGGAGGCAGGCCAGCCAGCCGCAGGCCACATAGAATGGCCTGACGGGCCGGATTTGGCCCCCGGGCTGGACTTTGGGCAGGCCTGCCTTAGATAGTCAGAATACAGAAAACATTTTATGTAATAAATTGACTAAGCCAAAAAATAAATAAATCTTTTTTTTCAATTTTCCCTTTTCCTGCCAAGCACCTTATCATCACAAGTTCTTTCGCTTGTCAAATCCATTTTCTTCATTGGTTGTTGTATTATCTTGATAGTAATATTGATGGCTGATCTGCTACTGAAAAAGTCCTAATTTTCATTCTTTTTGCCACCCATATTAAGGAAAACAGATGCGCCTATCATATTCCGTGGACTTGGCACATCTAAGGGGTTAGTTTGCACCATTCTTGTCATATTTGTGTTCATGTTGAGATCTGCCCTCTGTTGTAGTATAATCTCTTGATTTGAGCTAATTTCAGTTTTTCCCTGGGATTTCATGATATCCAAGAGTCATATTGTGGTCTAGCTTGCATAGTTGCTGCTGTTGTCATGAGTACCTTGGCCTCCGGTGTCTGGTCTATTTCTGTTACTTTATCAGGATTGGAAATTATTGTATCTTTAGAGGTTGGGTCCAAGATATCTATTATTCTTTGTAATTCGGATAATAGTATATTTGCGAATTCTTCTTCTGAGACATTTTCGCAATCTATTGTGTTTTCCTCTGTGTGTGTGTGTGTGTGTGTGTGTGTGTGTGTGTGTGTGTGTGTGTGTGTGTGTGTGTGTGTGTGTGTTGGCTCACAACAAAAAGTTAAAATTGCTTGTAATTATAGTTTCTATTATTTAATTTCCAAAAGGGAGGGGTATAGAAGGAGATGACTGAATTAAAGCCCAAGAAGCAAGGAACAGCAATTTTTCAGCCTTTGTTTTCAAAACATGAAATTATCTCAAGGTCGAAAAAGAGTTCTTTAACGAACAGCTTCTCCAACGCTACTCTTAAAATTGTGTCATTAAGTCCAGCAGATACTGAAAATACAAAAAGCATAAAGCTATTTCCTTAGGATTGCATCTTAGAGTCACCACATACCAAAGTGCAGAACAACATAAATGAATTTCCTCAAAAGAAAAGCAATAAAGCAGAGAGGATATAATGGAGTGTGGGGAAAAACACTTATTTTTTTATTCTGTACTTGACTTTTCTGTACTTGTATTTTCAAAATAGTCACCTCTTCGCTAAAAGCCGCTTCCAGAAGAGGAAGAGGGTTGATACTTATTTGAAGAAAGCTATCAAAATCCAAGGAAGGGCTTCAAGTAGATAAGTAGAGAGGTTGGGGAAAGCAGATCTACTCATGACATGCCAAATATATACAGCTTATTTAGAGCAGTGTTTTTCAACCACTGTTCCGCAGCACACTAGTGTGCCACGAGATGTTGCCTGGTGTGCCGTGGGAAAAATTGAAAAATTCGAAAGATTTAAAAAAAATGTCAAATTTTCGCCCACTAGGCGGGCGCCGGATGTCTGAAACCTCGACCTGTTTGCCTCTTCTCAGGGCACGCGTTCTAAAGCCAACCCGAGCCTTTTCCCATCCCAGCTTCCCTTGTTCGCACGACGGAGCGAAGCCCTCCCTGGCTCAGGCACTCTTCCCAGCCTCCTCGGCCGGGCGGCCCGTCCCTACTGCTCCCTCCTACTCCTCCTCCCCGCCGACGCCGCTACTGCTTTCCGCCCGCCCTCTGCCAGCTCCCCTGAAAGGAACGGGTGGGCCACTCTCGGGCAAAAAGCAAAAGGGCACCGGCAGCAGCGGGACGGGCGGAGCATGAAGAATGGCAGCGGAGGAGCCTCAAGCCAAAAAGCCAAAGCTGGACGAGCCTGCTCGGCTTAGGTAAAAGGGACGGGGTGGAGGAAAATGAGGAGACAGGGGTGGGGGTCGCCTGGGCGTGGGGCCGATCGCATGCCCTCGTGGCCCGGATCCAGGCATCTCCCGGCCGGGAGTGGAGGCGCGAGGTGCCCGGAGGCACGCGGGACAGTCAGGGATGTGTGTCCCCGGTCAGTGGTGGGGCCGGGGGTGCTCCAAGGGCGGTGAAGTCCACTGAGTGGCCTCCAGTCGTCCCGAGGCGCCTGCCTGCCTGCCTGCCTCCACCCTCCACCCCCCCGCCCCATATCACCGGCTGCAGAGACATTCCAGGAGCCTTTGGTGGGGCAAGCCAGGGAATGAATGCCGCCTTTCTATGCGTCCCCCGGTTAGGGGGTGTATATGTGTGCGTGCCTGTGTGCCTCTGCCAAGGTCTCCCTGTAGGTCTGCTTGCAGGGCTTCGCC
This sequence comes from Phrynocephalus vlangalii, assembly GCA_037367305.1. Classification (NCBI taxonomy): domain Eukaryota; kingdom Metazoa; phylum Chordata; class Lepidosauria; order Squamata; family Agamidae; genus Phrynocephalus; species Phrynocephalus vlangalii. The sequence goes on along the minus strand of JAWVWN010002223.1, from coordinate 16,246 downwards.
GTTCGGGGTGGGGTGGGGGGCGGCGGCGACCCCTTTCCTTGGAGTTCATTGCGGCCTTATCCTCGGAGATGCGGGGAGCCACGAGAAAGAGGGCCGGTGCCTGCCATCCACGTGGCTCAAGGGCCCCAAAAGTGCTTCTCGTTGAACCGGATGTGACTTCCAGAAAACCGTTTTCAACCATTTTCTAATGGTGGTGTGCCTCGTGATTTTTTTCATGAAACAAGTGTGCCGTTGCCCAAAAAAGGTTGAAAAACACTGATTTAGAGCATCCAGCACCAATAGCTGTGCTTTTGCCAGAAAGGTGTCAGTCTTCCCCCAGTGGGTGGTAAGGCATTTTCCTGCTTCTACCAAAGTTCACCACCGATCCCTTCATGTCTGCAGGCACTGCCTTTGCTTTGTTTCCCCTCCAGGGAAACTTACCCCTTTGGGGGCACCTTTATCTAGAGAAATTCAACTTGATAAGCTGGAGCACTTATCAAGTTGTATTGCGGTGGTGTAGCCGGAACCAGGAGTCCATAAGTTGGAAGCAATTTGATGGCATGCAACTAAGGAATATGAAAACTGGCTAATGAAAAAAATATGATGAAATTTGTTATTTTGAAACATGTGGTTGGAACATTTACAGACATTATGGATCACCAGAATGACAACTCACTCAATTCTAGATAAATGAAGCTTGAATTCTTACTAGATACTAAGCTGTGGCTATAATATTCACATATCAGAAGACAAGATTTACTCTGGAAGACATTAATGAGAAGCAAAGATGAAGGCACTAGGAAAAAGGGAATGTGAAGACACTGTGAAAAATAAAATTTTAAAACTTTTGGACCGGTTCCGAAAGTCAACAATACGGCCCAATTGGTCCCCATACTGAGAAAGGCAAGCTGCTTTTCACCCCGTTTAAAAATACCCAGCCGTTCCCGAGATATGGGCAGAAAGCGAGCCCCCCCCCCGTATTAACCCTTTCCTCTCCCTTCCCCCTCTCCTGCTCACCAAGCAGAACCCCAAAAGGACTGCAGCCAGGGACTCAGCCTGGGCAAAATAAGTCTTAGACCAATTTCTATATTCTCTACTCAGGCTGAAGGGGGGAGTGACTACCCATCTCACCCTTTGGGCCAAGAAACACCCTTAAAACATTGGTCCTCTTGCCTACCTCTGGCACCAACCAAAAATACAAAGGGCTTTTTCCTTCCTTCCACCTCTCTATTCTCTTCTCCTGTTTGACCTCCCCTCATCCCACTGCCCTGGGGTGCCCTCTCCCCTGACCCCCATCTCTCATCAACTGGGGCTGAGGGAAGGCAGGGCACCAAGAAGAAAATGGCCACTTCGCAGGCTGGCAGAGGCATCTGGAAACCTCCATAATCACCAGGTATCTTCAACACGTATCCCAGTAGCTGCTCTTCAGAAAATCAACATTCCTGTCTGCCAACCCAGATTGTCATCAAAGCCTGAGGACACCCTCCATTGTTTCATTCACACACCTGGAAAGGACTCTTATTCTCATGTTCCTAGTTTCTGTAAACACTCAAATACCCATATGTAATCCTGTAAGAACTCACATTCTTGTGCCTCCAAATTCTTGTATCTTTCAATGTAACCCTACAATGGCTTGTATCTCTGTGCACTCAAATAATTGTGTTTCCCCAAATGCTTGTGTGTGATCCCATCAGCCCTTCCTGCCCCCCACTGGTTTTGATAATTGCTCCCTCTCACCCACTATTGATTTACTGATTCCCCTCAGTTTACCTATGTCCAGGAACAATGCCACACTTCCAAGCCCTATTATGTTACCCTGGCTGGACCCATTAGCATTTGCATAAGCCCTAGCTGCTACCAGGGACCACCCAGGACTGCCCCCAACCAACCCCTCACCTCTCTTGATTGGGTCATTTGAACTTCCCTCGACCAATCCCTTGTTTGGCGCCACTTGGGAAAGGCGGGGAAGGAAAGTTAATAAAAGTTGGAACTCTTTGTGTGTTCTGGGTCGACATCTTAGCCCGGTTGGAAGGCAGATGTCCACCTGCTGGTTTTATTGGTACCAAATAAAATCAGTATTCCTCGGATTTCTCGCGTTGGATCTTTATTGGCTTCTTGTGGGATTCAGCGGACTTCAGTGGGGCTAGCCCATCTGAAAATAATTTTTAAAACCCTATTTTGGGACATAACATATGGCGAGCCAGCCAGGAGCATTGGGAAGGAGTTAAGACTCCCCAAAACCTCTCTCTCTGGCCACTTCCAAATTCTTTGGCCCTGGTTTTTGGGAGCCACCTTTCCAAGCGGCTTTAAAGGTAAAACTGGGACCGGTCAATTCCCTTTTTGGCGCCACCCGGCCATTTGCTGGGAAAAAGGGAACTGAACTTGCAAGCCCCGAACGAGAGGAGAGAAATCCGAAATAGGGTTTTTTCCTTTGCAGCGCTGCAGGACCTGGAAGAAGGTCGAAACCAGAAGTCTGGACCCAGGATAGAGGGGCAGAAGGCTGGTAAGAGTTGTACTTTGGGAATTGTGGAATTGTGGGACGCCCTGGACTCCTTTAGGTGTGCCCCCAAGAGCTGTTTTGGCCCCTTTTGGGTGGGGGGAAGAGGTTTTTTTCCTGCGTTCAGGACCATCGCACCAATATAAGGCCACCGCTTGTGCCACGAGCGTTCACCCGCTCGGGGAGAAAGAGGTACTGCTAGGCAGACCTTCGCAACCAGCTGGCAGGGCGAGATCGCGAGCGAGACGGAGGTTGACGAACCTCTGACGAAGCGTACTGAATCATTAGGATTCGGACCTCGGCAAGCAACGTCTCCCGGATCTGGGGGTTCAATTGGTCTAGGAACCGAATTGACCCGGGGTAAATTGTGTGCAGGAATTTCCCGGTTGGAAGGAATTTCCTGTTTGAAATTGTGTGCAGGGATTTCCCGTTTGGAAGGAATTCCCTGTTTGAATTTCCTGTTTGACTAAAAAAAGAAAAAAGAAAAAAAGGAAAAAAATGGGAAACGAACTATCTGCTTCAGGCAGAACCAGGACTCCGCTTGGGAGCGCCTTGGACCATTTCCCTGCCCTTCTGGACCCGGGGACAAAATTCAAAAGAGGGAAATTGGTAATAATTTGGGAGAAGAGGCCACCCTATGTAAGGAAGATGGTCTCGAGCCCCAGTTCAAAAAAACGGCTGGGGAAGCTCGCAGCATTAGCGGCCCCAAAAGCGAGACCAGCCGCCACGAAAATTCTCTTCGGGGGAGGTCCGCCCTGAACAAAAACTCCGAGGAAGAAGATTTCCCGCCCCCTTATGTTCCTGTAACCCCTAACCCCCCCCTTATTCCCATGGGGAAAGTCACCAAAATGGGGGTTCCTCAGCTCCCACCGCTTCCCGATCCTCTCCCACTGCCTTCCCTCCAGGATTTACCCGGGGGGGGGGGGGCACTTTATCTGTTTCCCTTTTCGGGGAGCATTGAATGAATGTGTTGTCTTCTCTGTTGTGAGTCTGGGGTGCGTGGTCTTGCGACCCTTGTGTGTGTGTACCAACGTGTGCCTGCGATTTCTGGCCCCTCTCTTGCCTTGGCTGCTGCACTCCCCCTTTCCGATAGCTGTGTGTGTTGTGTGTGTGTGTGTGTACGGAGAGCACATGGGAAAGCACAGGACCATGTGGATGCACCCCCCCTTCTCCCAATGCCTTCCTTTCCTCATTTTCCTCCCTGGGGCGGAGAATGATGGTGCCTCTGAGCTTCTGCAGAGCGCACTCCCTGTCTGAGTAGCAAGAATGATGTGTATACGCGTGTGTGTGTGTCCATACAAGATGCCCCCTGACTCCCTCTGTGTGCTGGATGGTTTTGAGCTGCACATGGGTGGTAGGGGTGCCCCCCCCTTCCAGCCTGCAGTAATTCCAGGCTGGAATCCTAAGCATTCCCCCTTGTTGTGTCCTGGTTGCCAGGTGTGTATTTACTGTTTAGTGTTTTAATGTTTTCCCTTCCCACCACCAGCTTGAGGGAAAAAGCCTATTGCACAAAGAGGCAAGTCCCCCCCCCCACGGGTGGGCTGGCTCTAGGGAGGACCACCCTTTAGCTCCTCAATTTTAAAAGATGGCTGGATTAATCCTAGCCTGACATGGCCCTGAAAAAAGTGGCCCTAATGTTTATTTGCCCTCTCCATTCTAAGAAGAGAAGGCATGTGTTTTTCCCCCGTCTACCCCCCCCTTTTGATGATTAAGGGTTTCACACCGGGGTGGAGACGTTCTAGCTCCAAATTGGAGAAGGAGGGGGAAGACTAACCCCCCCCTTCCAGACCCACTAAAAATGGCCCAATCTGAGTAGCCTGGGGACCTCATGGCAACTGCTGAGCCTGGTTCTTTGTTTCCTTTTTTGTTTTGGCCATTACTGGAATGAATCCCTGCTTACATGGTGTGGTTTGTGGGTCCTCCTTCCCAGCTGCCCATGTGTTCCCTCTTTTCCCTGCTTTCTGGAACCCCTCCCTAATATCTAGGTCCTTGCCATGTGATGGGGTATACTCATAGGCCGTCATCAGGCGACCTCTCTCACTGACGCATGTGCCAAGCACACTATCATATCCGAAAAGGGGGGGAGCCTGGGATATGCCTGGCAGAACCTATCCCCCCCATCCCTTAGGAGAGTAGGAGCCCTCTTACCCCTGCCCCCCCCGAACAAAGAACCGCCCCTCTGTACTCTTTTCCAGGTTCTCTACAGTCTGGCGGGAAATGGGAGAATGGCTGGTGGGTAATCAATGGGTCTGGACAATTATCTTCAGCAATACTGCTCCCAATTAGCTAAACGGTTCCATGAGGGGCTCACATTCCTCAGGGAAAACTTTGTATAATTGGCTAAGACATCGATACTTCCACCCTGAGCTGCAATTGGTTTGCAAAGGAATGGTTGCTTCCTGCCTCATCTGCCTACAGAACAACCCGGGAACTAAAACTGTACCCCAGGGGAGTTTTAGGCAGGCCTGTTACCCAGGGGAGGCATGGCAGCTGAATTCGCAGAAATGCCCAAGGCCGGGGCTAAGTTGGATCTTTTGGGGTTTCCTTGTGAATTTATTCAATGATGGTCACTTACCTCCAAATTAAAAGGTCCCTACATTCGACATTGGCCACCAGCCTACGAAAAAGTTGAGAGGCTCAAACTTTGAACAAAAGTTGGCTCAAAATCTGCCAAGAAAACGGGACCCGAACGGCCAAAAGCCCTGCCCATTGCTGCTCATCTGAGCCACCCCCACCACCTGCCTAGAACTGCCTCCACTCAGACCCCCGCATGGTCACCCCCTTTTGCTGCCCTAGCCCGAAAGCCTGACCCAGGGAACCAGCCCCTGCCGTCCTATTCCAGGGAGTCGGGAGGGGGTCTCTCTCTCTCCCCCCCCCTCTCTCTCTGCAGGTGTTACGGCTGTCCCTCTTCAAGGAGACCTCCCAGTCTGGTGGTGATGGAGGGGCCACAGCCCAGCTGCTTGAACATGAGGGTGGAAGACAAATCCTGGATCCATTTTCCCCCGGGTCAACACAGCCCCCACACCGGAGGAAGGGGGGGCGTGCCAACAGCCGGAGCCCCTCCGTCTTAAGATCATCTGGCGGAGAGCAAAGGAGGCCCCTTACCCAACCCTGATCCAATTGACTTTCTGCAGCCTCTCTTGAATGAGGAACTCACTGCTGTTTTCCACACCTAACAGCAGGAGTAAACCTCATCCCATTGGACTTTCCCTTAGACCTTTCTTGGACTTTCTCTGGACCTTTCCCTGGACTCTGTTCAAGCTTTACCCAGATTTACATCGACTGGACCTGCCCCCCCATCTGTTCCTGCTTTGCTTGGACTTATTTTGGGACTCCCACCTTCACTACCAGCCCTGGACTCTCAATTCGCCAATGATGCCAGCCGCCTGCCTGCCCAGTCTGCCAAGAACTCCGGAGACTGCTCCCGACGCTTGCTAAACCCCTGAGCCCTTTGGTGAGTGCTGGGTCTCTCTCTCTCTCTCTCTCTCTCTCTCTCTCTCTCTCTCTCTCTCTCTCTCCCTCACGCACTCTCTTGCTCTCTCTAAAGCCCTCCTCTTACGCGCTCTCAGAGAGCTACTGCTGAACAGTAAGCCTTTCAATTCAGGAAACGTAGAGCCTCCAGCTGCAGGACTGGTCTACCTGGAATTTGAATTTGGTTCAAAAACTTAACATTGTTTCATCCCTGAAATGGCTGACTGAGTCCCATAACACTACTGAACTGGGTGTCCAGGTACTAAAAGTGTTTTTGTTTCCCCAAATCAGAGTAGAACCACAGGAATCAGTTCCCAACTGGAGAGTTATCCAGGGAGTTCTCTGCCTCTATAGAAACAATGGGATTGTTATTTGGTTTTCACCTATTGGCAAAGTTTCCTAAGCAATGCATACAGCGTGCAGACTGAGGTCTTATATCTCAGCTTATTTCAACCTAAAAGGAAACGGAGGGCCTTCTTAGGAATGGCTGTCACATTGGATCTCTGACTTTGCACAATTGGCTAAACCCCTATTTTGTGGGACTAAAACAGAGGGGTGAAAGGGTTGAGTCAAGTAAAGAGATGCGGAAGGCATTCCAGAACCTAAAGATCAAGCTTATCGAAGCTCTGGCTTGAGGTATACCTGACCCAGATTAAAGGGAGCTGGTGGAGACCAGCAGCCTATCTTGCCAGCCAACTGGACCAGAATGTCAGGGGCTGGACAGCGTGCCCTAGATAACACAGGCAGCTGCAGACCCAAGTCGAGAAGCAAGTAAGCTGACTTTGGGGACATCACTGACTCTTTATGCCCCATGTGCTGTTAGCGCAGTATTGGAGCAGAAGGGAGGCCACTGGATGTCGAATGCTAGAATTGCCCAGTACCAGGCTGCCTTACTGGACTATCCAGGACTGCGGTTGGTAACATGTAATGCCTTAAACCCTGCCACTCTGCTCCTCATGGGAGACATTAGTTCAAACAGTGTGCTTCTAGCAAGCACACAATGCATTGAAACAATTGATTCAGAGTACACAAACCAGCCAGATCCTAAATTGGCTATTTCCCTCTATCTAAATTCAGAGAATTGGGTGCACTTTGTGGCAGAAACCTTCCAGAGGTTGCACAATATTTAGACATATAAAATGGTCCCTGCATGCACCCTGGCAGCCAAAAATCCAATGAAAAATGTCACTCAGATGTTAAAGTCTCACTTCCCATTGGCTTGCTCCCCCATGCCTTGCCTCAGATAAGAATACCTCTTAGGAGTAAACTGGCCATGTGTAGCTCCTAATGGACAACCATGTCCTATTGGAAAATTTCCCTCCAATCCCGTTGAACGTGGGAAGGCACCCCCCAGAGCCTTCTAATTAAGCAGGTGGCTGGACCCTAGGATATATGGAGCAGATCCACGTGGGAGGTGATCCTGTCGGACACCTCCAACCCGAAAAGGGGGGGATGTGAAGACACTGTAAAAAATAAAATTTTAAAACTTTTGGACCGGTTCCGAAAGTCAACAATACGGCCCAATTGGTCCCCATACTGAGAAAGGCAAGCTGCTTTTCACCCCATTTAAAAATACCCAGCCGTTCCCGAGATATGGGCAGAAAGCGAGCCCCCCCCCGTATTAACCCTTTCCTCTCCCTTCCCCCTCTCCTGCTCACCAAGCAGAACCCCAAAAGGACTGCAGCCAGGGACTCAGCCTGGGCAAAATAAGTCTTAGACCAATTTCTATATTCTCTACTCAGGCTGAAGGGGGGAGTGACTACCCATCTCACCCTTTGGGCCAAGAAACACCCTTAAAACATTGGTCCTCTTGCCTACCTCTGGCACCAACCAAAAATACAAAGGGCTTTTTCCTTCCTTCCACCTCTCTATTCTCTTCTCCTGTTTGACCTCCCCTCATCCCACTGCCCTGGGGTGCCCTCTCCCCTGACCCCCATCTCTCATCAACTGGGGCTGAGGGAAGGCAGGGCACCAAGAAGAAAATGGCCACTTCGCAGGCTGGCAGAGGCATCTGGAAACCTCCATAATCACCAGGTATCTTCAACACGTATCCCAGTAGCTGCTCTTCAGAAAATCAACATTCCTGTCTGCCAACCCAGATTGTCATCAAAGCCTGAGGACACCCTCCATTGTTTCATTCACACACCTGGAAAGGACTCTTATTCTCATGTTCCTAGTTTCTGTAAACACTCAAATACCCATATGTAATCCTGTAAGAACTCACATTCTTGTGCCTCCAAATTCTTGTATCTTTCAATGTAACCCTACAATGGCTTGTATCTCTGTGCACTCAAATAATTGTGTTTCCCCAAATGCTTGTGTGTGATCCCATCAGCCCTTCCTGCCCCCCACTGGTTTTGATAATTGCTCCCTCTCACCCACTATTGATTTACTGATTCCCCTCAGTTTACCTATGTCCAGGAACAATGCCACACTTCCAAGCCCTATTATGTTACCCTGGCTGGACCCATTAGCATTTGCATAAGCCCTAGCTGCTACCAGGGACCACCCAGGACTGCCCCCAACCAACCCCTCACCTCTCTTGATTGGGTCATTTGAACTTCCCTCGACCAATCCCTTGTTTGGCGCCACTTGGGAAAGGCGGGGAAGGAAAGTTAATAAAAGTTGGAACTCTTTGTGTGTTCTGGGTCGACATCTTAGCCCGGTTGGAAGGCAGATGTCCACCTGCTGGTTTTATTGGTACCAAATAAAATCAGTATTCCTCGGATTTCTCGCGTTGGATCTTTATTGGCTTCTTGTGGGATTCAGCGGACTTCAGTGGGGCTAGCCCATCTGAAAATAATTTTTAAAACCCTATTTTGGGACATAACAGGAAGACCTAAAATGAAATCTACTGACTCAGTCTTCATTCTTAAAATATAAACAGGATTATTTAAGATAGGGTCTTTTAGAGATGGTAATAACTTGGAATCAACTTGACAGCACATAACAGTGTTGAACATTTGTCCTGAAGCTACTTTTTCATACTTGAGCCTTATGTTTCTTGTAATTTTTCTTGAGTTTTGCTTATTTCATACACATTGAATTACTTGTCATTGTGAATGGTCTCATCACCCAGGAGCTAATTAACTCCCTATATTGCAGTGCTTGGAAAGGAGCACTGGTTACCAATAAACTCTTTACAAAATGATCACTATGCACATTTTTTCATTCTCATATGATAAATCAGTCATTCCTAATGAACAGAACTATTGTGCAATATGCATATTGCTGGAACAAATCTTCTAATGTAAGACTGCCAAGGTTAAAAGATCCTTTTTTTAAATCTGCAGTCTCAGATCACATGCAGTTGTCAGCATAGCTTGGGAAAGATGATGTGCTACACGTCAGTTCAAATTTTGCCTCTTCCACTAGACAACATTAACCCAGTCAAGATGAGAGGTGGTGCCCCTGTTGAAGAATACCATCCTTGGCAAGTGCCAGCAATTTCCTTGTCTTCCTGCTTCAGGGTTGGGACAACTTAATATGGATAGAATATTCTGCTGCTACTTCAAAAAGATGTTGTTAGAGAACTTGTTTCTCCACATTTATAGTTTAGCAATGACATGGACTAAGGCTTCCAAAAGCTGTTGGCTGCAAAGTTGGCAGCTTGGCGGTTCGAATCCCTGGTGCCACGCAGTGGAGTGAGCTCCAGCTGATAACCCCAGCTCCTGCCAACCTAGCAGTTCGAAAACATGTAAATACAAGTACAGTATATAAATAGATACCGGCATCCCGGTTCCGAGTGTAAATGAGGATTGTCCATGCCATTGATTTATTAAATAAAGATTTATTATTCAACTCAAATTTCTCTTTCTTTCACACAATCGGTATTTCTTCCATAATGGGTATAATAACATTTTCAACAGTTTCTTTCAACACAAATGGGTTAACTCCTGAAACGCCAAATAGTTGTGCGGGTAAATTCTCCTCAGGGGAACTTAGTGGAGGTCCGGGGAACCCCTGCCATAGCACTGGCTCCTATAACAAGGATGTTTTGCCCACTGTGCTATGGGATTCTCTCCCGATGTTTTCCTCCACCTCTCTCTCACTCTCTCTGTATTTCCCAGCCATCTCAATGGCTTTACTTGTACTGACCACAAGACTGGTTCTATCATTCTCCAGCCTCTCCTTCCTTCATGTTCCCTCCAACGTCCTTCCTTCGTCTGAACCCCAAACTCCTTCTTCAACTGTTTTCCCCCTCTCTCCAACTGACACTTTCCCCATGCACACACCTCCCCCTCATCCCCAATAAGCTTCTTCTACATATTCTGCCTCTACTACTTTCTCCCCCTTTATTTTCATCTCTGCAATTTCTCCTTCTAAAAGTTTATACTGTGTTTTGTCTTTTCCTTCTTCTATATTTTCTTTGACAGACTGCACTCTCTCCGTTTTTCTCTCCTCGTTTGCCTCCTCACACCGCCGTAAAAAGCGGGAAGGTAAAATAGTGTTTCCTTGCAGCCATGCTGGCCATGTGTCCATGGACTTGCACAACACTGGCTCTTCGGTTTGAATACGGAGATGAGCAGCACCCCTAGAGTCGGACATGACTAGCACACATGTACAGGGGGAACCTTTATCTTTAATCAATATGAATATATAAATAGCAACCATGTCTCAGGTGCATACTGAACATATACAGACTTGCAATCCAATACTCAGCTGCATGATGAATGCACAACTCTGTAATACCGCTGGGCTCCTTTCTTCACTCACCTTCTTGCTTTTCTGAATTACCTATGGTATTTCAATTCAGAATGAACTGAACATTCATTCATTTATTCTATATATGCCCATCTGACCCAGAGGCCACTCTGGGCAATGAACAATAAACAAAAGTACTAATTATAAAAGCATCAACCAACAAAAAGGATATACAACATTATAATTCACAAAATATGCAAATAAAACCAGAATCAAGCATAAATTATAATTAACCAAGTTAACCAGATAAGAAATCAAAAAGAAAAAAACCAAGAGAAACAAATCAAAGGTGGATAAAACGGATCGTAAGTAAGTGTCTTCATTGACTACATATTCAGGGAAGGCCAATCGATAAAGCCAGGTCTTAAGTTGGCATTTAAATATTTGCAGTCTGGGAACCAGGCGGATTTCCATACGGAGAAGGCCCAACTTCTCATCATCACCTTTTGAGCCTCTCTTGGAGTGGGCAACCTCAAACATCCTGTCCGGGATTAAGGAGTGACCCTGGCATTACTTCTAGGGAGAAACCATTCTGATTTCTAGTGAGGTCTCAAACCGCTCAGGGCTTTGAATGTCATAATTAAAACCTTGAAGTCAATGTAGAACCAAATCGGTAGCCAGTGTAGGGCGCCCAGAACAGGAGTAATATGATGGAATGTTCTTGTACCTGTTAATAACTTGGTCGTTATATTGTGCACCAGATTCAGTTTCTGCACTAGCCTCATAGGCAGCCCCACCACAGTAGTCTAATCTCGAAATGACAAGTGCATGGACCAGCGTGGTGAGAGCCCCAGCATCAAGGAACATTCTGAATGCCACTTTAAATGCAATGTGTAAAAAAAAGAAAAAGAACAAGTACAGCAAAGAATGAAAGATCTCCAAATTCCCATTGTAACCTGGAGCTACTAATACTCATCAAATGTGCAGTTTTCTTGTAAGAATCATACAAGTAATGTAGATGAGGAATGTTGAACATTCTAAATTTCTATATAAAGGCCAAATGTTGTTAAAGAACATAAACAAAATATTTATTGTTTGGAAATTAATTTAAAAACATTGCTTAAAAGCACCTGATGTACATAAATTGTTTTCTACAGTGCCACCAGCTGTGATGTCTTTTTGTGAAGGCATCGGGTCAACTGCAATCAAAATATAGCTCACATTTTAAAGATGCAGTGAATGAATGAATCCATTAATCCTACTCATTCATCCATTATATCAGGTTTTCAGCCTTTTAATGCACTTGCATATTTGCAGCTGCATCACAATTTCCCTACATGTTTCATTCTTCCACTTTTTGCTCCCACCTTCTCCTGAAAATAAGTACAGCGAAGTCAACAAAATCAACGGAATGAATGGTGTATATTACAATAAAACATGGTGTATAGCCAATATTGATCCATCCTACTATTGCTTGTATTACCATATAACAGTGGTGGCGAACCTTTGGCACTCCTGATGTTTTGGACCACAACTACCAGCATTCCGAGCCTAGATTGCCACTGGCAAAGGACTGTGGGAGTTGTGGTCCAAAAGATCTGGAGTGCCAAAGGTTTGCCACCACTGCCATATAATAGCTTTTGCACCTTTTTGTGTGTGCAATGTGATTTCATCTACAAATTATTTTTAATGGAGCTGTTTTACCCATTAGGCTAAGTAAACTATGGATTGAGGGTTTAGTCACATGGAGCCTCATTTCTGGCAACAGTTCCAAAACCCTCTACATTACTGTGGTTAGGTATGCTTATCCCATGCCCAAGTACAGTGCCCCCTTTTTCTCCTGATAGAACCCTGTGTCCTTTATAATGATATGACAGGGCAACAGGCAAAACCTTTCTCAGCATACATTTCCATGACACAACATTAGTCTAGTTTGAAATCCTCTACAGCCCTGAATATGGTGATTCCCACCAACCCCCGCACATACACTTCATCTTCAAAAGAGAAATACTATTAATCCTAACCCACACTGATCATACAGAATTTCTAGAAGTATATTTAATGGGGGACAATCCAGTGCTACTATATTCTTGCACAGCTGCTGCTCATCTTGGTGAAATTTCATCTGAATTTCCCATTGCATTGTGTCCAAGGAGTTTTGCACGTTCACAAAGCCACATTAGTAGAATGGAGTTACTTCCAAAATGCAAGATATTTTAGTACAGTGGTTCTCAACCTGTGCGGTCCCCAGATGTTCCTGGACTGCAACTCTCAGAAATCCTGGCCAGCTCAGCTAGTGAGGAAGACTTCTGGGAGTTGCAGTCCAGGAACATCTGGGGACCCACAGGTTGAGAACCACCGTTTTAGCAGGTGTACTGCCCGGCAGCAATGACTTGCTGGCCACATCAGCTTCAGCCTTCAGCCTTTCTATGAGGTTCCCACTGACAGATTCCATTTTATTGTAGCAGTGTTCTAGGCGAGAGTTGGTGAGCATTTATAATCTTCCTGATTGTAATAATCCATTCAGTTCATGTAATCAATTATTTAGATATGCCCAAGCAGTGATTTCTCCCAACAGCAGATCTCTGTTTTCACTCATACCACCACCACTCATGCCTTTATTACCACTGTAGGTTTGGTGGAATGACCATTGAATTGTGGTGCACCATTGTATGTTCAAGTTAAACTTGTCACTTGTCACTACTAGCCAAGGTGTGTCCGTTCCATCACATTTTTGTGTCAATCATTAGAAGCATCACTGATTAGGAGTGTTTCCCATACAGCAAAGATGGGGAGGTGTTTTTAGTCCAAAGACTGCATTTGCTTATGCATAAACTGCTGGGGAGCACATACCATACTTATTAAAATTGTAATTTGCATGAAGGACAGGAAGCCCTGATTGGTGTTTAGTTACAATGAAATTGCCCAGTGGACTACTTAATATGAGAAATGCAGTTCTTCAAAAAACCCTCTAAATTATGAATGTGGGATATTGTGCTTCAGCGCCCCTGATTCAAAATGCCAGGAAATGTCCCAATATTGATGTACAATATTGTGCTCATGTTGCCAACAGAAAACAAATGCCAAACTTTACATAGCAAAGGTCAGCCTAAATGTTGACAGCACCAGTGGCAGCAGTCAAGATAGTCTACAGGATACCCTCTCCTGCCCATTACCATTCACAAAGTGAGGCAGCAACGGGCTGCAGTTGCCAAAAGAGCAAACACAATCTTAGGCTGCATCAAGAGAGGGGAGACATGATAGCAGTCCTCCAGTACTTGAAGGGTTGCCACAGGGAAGAGGGCATTGATTTATTCTCAGTTGCACCTGAGAGGATGACAAGAGAACCAATGGGTGGAAACTCATCAGAGGGAGAGCCAACCGGGAAATAAGGAGACATTTCCTGATGGTGAGAGCTACTGACTGAGAAGCAAGATATTAAGCTGCCCCCAGAGTTTCCTTGAGCACACGTTGGTGTGAAAAGTCCCTGAAGAAGGCCACTTTTGGCTGAAACGCGTTGGGCTCTTTTAATAAACCATTTTTTCTTAGCATTCTGAGAGTGTTTTCTCATGTACTGTTACGGTGAGAGCTAATAAACAGTGGAACAGCTTGCCTCCCGATGTTGTGGGTGCCCCATCACTGGAGGTTTTCAAGAAAAGGTTGGAAAGCCTTCTGTCTGAGATGGTATAAGGTCTCCTGCCATGGGCAAGGGTTTGGACTAGAAGACCTCCAAAGTCCCTTCCAACCTTATGATGATTCTGTGGTTCTATGATTCTAAGTGCCACCATGCAAGGAAAAATCCCCAGTTCCTTTTTTTCATTGGTTAACTACTTCCCACGCAAACACAAAATAATTGTCCGGGCTGTTTTTCAACAAGTGTTAAAGCCTTATGGGGCACTTAATTGAACTGTTACACAGTATCTATTATTGTACTCTCATGCGGCAACAATGGAAGTTATTACCGGCAAACAGTTTTGATAGGAATGATTTTGCAAGAAGGAATGACTCTGTGAAATCCAGTAAAAAGTTACACTTAGAATAAGCCCACTGAATCAGTGAAACTTACAGAGGACTTGACTGACCAAATTTCCACAGATTCAACAGGCCTAATTGTGATTTTCTACTGGATTCTGCTTTACCATACTGCGAAGGGGGAAAGATCTTCTTATTTTTTCCTATTGTTAGACAAAGGAAGGAAGGAAAGAAGGAAGGAAGGAAGGAAGGAAGGAAGGAAGGAAGGAAGGAAGGAAGGAAAGAAGGAAGGAAGAAAGAAAGAAAGAAAGAAAGAAAGAAAGAAAGAAAGAAAGAAAGAAAGAAAGAAAGAAAGAAAGAAAGAAAGAAAGAAAGAAGTGGGATGAAGTTTTCCATTTCCTAATAATGTGAAGAGGCTTAAAGCCGTTCACTGTGGTTTCATCCCAGCTATCACATATGGTGGAATCAAACCAAAACAGAGCAATCCTGCCAACAAACACATACAGTACATACATGCAGTAATCCCTGACAGGATAAAAAAGTGCTATGAGGGACATGCTGTACAATTACCTGTATGTCACATGGTCACCAGGAAGAGGTGTGAATCAGATCAAATCGCAGAATAAATCCCATTTGCAGACACACACACACACACACTCAATACTGTGTTGTCTAGTTTTAATTCCAGTGGTACCTTATATAAAGGAATTAATTCATTCCAAATGAAATTATTTTAAGCAAATGTTCCTTTATACAAATTTCCCATAGGAATGCATTGAAAACACAGTAATCCCTAATCACGACAATTTGTATGTTGTACGGATTCACCCCATAGACAATTCTGTTAAGCAAATTTCCCCTATCTCTGGAATGTTTTATGTTGCACAGATTTTATGTTATACAAACAGTTTGTTATACAAGGGTCCACTGTATATTTACATAGATCTTAGTTGGTTTTTGTCTGTCAATTTATTTGTATTCCCTTCTAAGCTACACAACCTTACTCCTCTCAGGGAACTTCTACTTGAACTCTTATCATTCAGCATTCTTCCAGACCCATACAAGGCTTTTATTCCTTCTGAAGCAGCACTTTGTAAAATGCTGTTTGGTCCCTCTCATTTTGACTCTTCTGTGGTCTTTGACAGTGTTATCTTCCCACTTATTGGTATCCCACAGATTCTGCTCTTAAGTGTTCTTCACTTTATTCTCAATACCATCCCTCTTGATGATTTTATTTCTTCACTACCGTGTTTCCCCAAAAATAAGACACTGTCTTATATTTATTTTTTCTCAAGAAGACACACTAGGGCTTATTTTCAGGGGATGTCTTACTTTTATTAAGTATAATATGCTTGAATGTCAGCCCTGCACACAACCATAGCCACGCCCATCACTAGGTCTTATTATCAGGGTAGGGCTTATATTTAACAAATGCATAGAAATCCTGCTAGGGCTTATTTTTTGGGGAGGTCTTATTTTCAGGGAAACAGGGTAGATCATTAATAACAATGTAATACAGGTTATGGCAAATGCTGCTTTCACCTTTCTGCTGCTTCTACCATCTCCAGGTGATAGGTTAACCATTTATATGTCTGACTTCCAGACATCTTACTTACTATATACAGTGGTGCCTCGGATAACGACGGTAATTCATTCTCTGGGGTTAGTTGTTATCCAAAACAC
>JAWVWN010002222.1:0-31984 GCA_037367305.1 Phrynocephalus vlangalii | reverse complement strand
GGGGTGAAAAACCCAAAGGTTGAAGAAATTGTGCACCACACCAACTCAGGATTCATCTTGAGCCCCTTTTCCCCTTTAAAGGGCTTTGCCCCAAAGCTGTTTGTTTTTCACACAGAAGCTATTTAAATAGGAACTCTGGCAGTTTGGGAGGAAAAAGGGAGAACAGCTATACACCCCCCAGAAAGGGGGCCTTGTCCCAGTTTTTAGGGGGGCCTGGGCACCCCTGTTTTAAGCAACCCCCTCTTTTCCCCCCCTTTCTTTGTGGGGGGAAGAAATTCAGAGCACACAGTCTTTGCTTGCGCCAGGCATGCTAGTAGCCCCCCCCCCCACAAGGGAGGGGGGGAGGGAAAAGAGGGGCATTTTTGGACCCCCTGGGGTGGCGGGGAGGGGGTAGATAAAAGCAGCGGTTCTGGGGATTTGGGGGGACCAACAAAATTGATATGGAAAAGCATCAGGGGGTATCTGGCCCCAAATCTGCAATGCTAGATGTTGCTGCCAAGCCGGGTTTTACCTGCATGTGGGAAAATAACTTCCCGGGGAAGCCCCAATCGTGGGCTTGGGAAAAGTTGCTTCCCAAAAAGTAAAATTTAAAACCCGGGGAACCCTTTAAACGTTTAAGGCTTAGATAGTTTGGGGGAAAAACCAGAGGAAAGCTTCCCCAGGCAAGCCCCCCCCCAAGGGGTTGGAAAAAATAAAGACTCCACAAGTGTTCTTCTTGGTGAAAAATGGACAGCTCTCCTTCTTCCTTTACTTGATTCCCCCTTGATTTTCGTTTCCCCCGTTTTTTTCATCTTTTCCCCCTTGCCGCACCCCGCAAGGTGTTTTATTGAAAACCACATGACTAAAACCCCAATGACTTTGCAGAAATTTTTTTCCTTTAACCCAATTACAAACTTACCTCTCGTAATGCCTAAAAAAAGTTACTTTTTGTCAAAATTTAAACAATGACATGAGCAGGAATGCAAATCTGCGCAGGTGAAATTCCCCGGGGAACCTGATGAGAGGTGAAACATGTACTGAGCATTGTTTTAGTACAAAGCCTTTGTTAAACTGTCCCGTGTTTGTGTTTCCAGCTTACAAAAAAATGGTGCCACAGAGGCACTTGAAAAGATCCCCAAAAATTCACCCTTTTTTTTTTTAAATTTTTTTGAAGAATGGGAACACTGGTTCGTAGTAATAAACTAATAGATAAACAATAGTATTGGAAAAAGTGGAATAAACATTTTTTTCAACCTTCGACGGGTTGTAGCCAGTTTAAACCTGAAGGTGGCAGTACCCCTTGTTTTGGTGAAACCAAAAGTAGCAATTAGCAATAGAAAAAAAAACGAGATTAGTAAATATAATTAAAGGCACAACTTTGAAATAAATGCATACCACAAAATAAGTTCCCTTTTATCAATTGCAGCAGTAAAAAAAACAATGTCATCTCGTTATTTTAAAGTAATTAATTTCATATGGCCTTTGGAAGGTTCAGTTCCCCTAATTAGCGTTAGCTTTTAATATAACATATTTTAAACCTTGGGAAAAAACAAACAAAATCTGATAGCTAAAGTAGTTGAAGCAAACAATGAAAAAATAATAAAAAGACTTTTCAGTTGTGTGGAATTTGTTGTGAAAAAGTAAAAGCAGTTTTTAGGAAGTCACTTGGTGGTTGGACCCCAGCGGAGCCTTTCACTAAGGTCTCTTCATGTCCATTGAGCCCAAAATTTAGTCTGTGTTTTTTTGATTAAAAACATGCTGAAAACAAATCTCACAACAAATTTGTGATATTTGAGGTATAGCAAAGAAATTCCAGCAGCATAGCTGGTAGAAAGAAAAAACCCTTAGGCTTTTAATTTTTTCCCAGTTGAAGCCAGACAGTAGTCTGTAGGCCTTTAGGACGGAGTGTTGTTCACCCTAAAAATGCACTCAAGGAAAAAATAAAACCCTGTTTATGGAAAACAAGACCCAAAATTTAAAAGCAAAAAAACACAAAACTTTGAAAACTACAGTACAAAAATCTACCATAACAAATAGGCATCCATTTTCCCCTTTTGAAATTTCCAAAGGATGCAAAAAGGCTTGAAAATTTCCCCTATAACAGCAATGAAATTCTAGCTTGTGAAATTGTCAAACAGAGGAAAAAAATTTGTGTGTGCTTGAAAATGGGCCAAAAAAGGCACGGCACGCGCTTTTTGAGGGGTTTTTGAACAATTAACAGTCATAGAAGCTAGGCAGAATAAAAAGTAAAGGGAACTGTGTGATTCCCCCTTATCGGGGAACACAACGCCTCCCAAAGAAGCTTCGGGAGTTTGCCAAAAAACTGCTGTGAGGAAGGAAAAATTTGTTGCCCCTAGAAATTAAAATGAAAGTATGATTTCTTGATCCTTCCCAAAAAAGCTGCAAAGGGAAAAAAATTTTTTTAAGATGCCCCTTAAAAAGGAAAATTTAAACAAGGCAATTGTTAAAAAACAGCTATTGTCCACAGTCATTGACAGGACAAAAAATGAAGGCAGGATGGAAGACAAGCAGTCTCAGGTCCCTTTAAAACGCTGATTCAATTTTTCCTTGCAAAAAGGGTAAGATCCTGGAGTTTCACTCTGAGGTGTTTTTCCGGCAGCAAAGGAATGGAATTTGTTTTAGAAAAAAGTGCCTTTTCAGAAACAAAGTGTGTTTTCGGGGTAATTCCAGTTCACATGGTAAGGATAAAACCCTTTTGATCCTAAAAATTTTCCCCCGAATTTCATCCATGAAACGCAGTAATAGGCCACCACAACGTTCAGTGGTGGAAAAAAAAGAAGGGGTCGGGGCCGGAAAATGGCGACTGTATCTTTGGGAAACGCCTTTTCGGCGAAGGAAAGCAGAGCTTTTCCCCATGGGGGGTGCATAGAAGCACTTCACCCGAGGAAGGGGGGCTGGGAATTCCCCCCCTCTTGTGTTACTGTTCCACATCTCATTAACCCTTCCTTCCACCAAACCACCCCCATCACCCCATCTTCATTCCCTAAAGGCGCCGCTCCCCGGGGATGGTGCCCTTTTGGGTTTCCCAGGATTGAATTGGGAATTTAACTGCGGCAGCAGAAAAAACCCTTATCAGAGTCAGTATCAAAAAATTGGCATGCAGCAAAATATCAGTCAGGGAATAGCAGGACTGCCGGAGAGGTAGCAACAGCGCTTGCAGCCAGTTTTGGGTTTTCCCAAAAGGGCCCAATTGTTTATTCAGGAGTTGTTGAGCGCCTTATTTTCCACCTCCCCCGCAATTCCACAATCAAGCGATCCTCAAATTCAGCAAAAAACCCCTTGGCACCCTGGAATGGCAGCAACCCCGGCAACTTTAGAGTCATTTTTGGCGGTTTACGGCCCCAATCCCTTGGGAAGCAGTTTTTGAAGGGCAAACCCTTTCCAGCGGCTATGGGTGAAGGGAGCTTGCAGCCCTTCACTTTCATTGCTTCAAGGGAATCGGGGCATTTTTTTCCACCCCTGAGAGGGGCGGTACCCGCAGGACGGAGAACCAAAAAGCACGGGCCATGCCCAAGGCGCTGGGAACAGCTCAACAAACCCAGCCTGAGCAATTTTCCTATTGAATGGTAAGGCTGGAAGGGTCAGGCAGGAATCTGGCAGCGGTTTGGAAATTCAAGGGCTGGGGCACGTGGAAAGGGGGCTTTAGGGCCCAAATTAGCCAAATGCTGGTTTGGGGGGCAGGTGTTGGGCAAGGTGAGGCAGAGATTTATTGCCAATAAAGGGATTGCTGGAGTGGGCCCTTTAAAGGGCACCACGGGACCTGAAACCCCTTGTCCGGGAACCTTAAAAATTTTAACTTTGGGATGATTCCGAAGGCAGTACCCAAATTTTTGGGCCCCATTTTTGAAATCAACATCCCCTGGGGAAAAAAGGACTTTTCAGCAATTTCTTTGGTAAATCTTCCACCCCCTTTTTAAGGGAGTTTGTAGCTATTCTTAGTGAGAGATAATGCAGTTCCTGGCAAAACTTTTGTTGGGGGGAGGAAAGAGCTTTCCCCCCCATGTTGAAACAGTTCGGTAGTCTTAAAGACGGGAACATCACCAATGGGATCGAAGGGAGCTTTGTGGGATTGAGCCGCTTTGGGGTCCTTTTCCCGGATGAGGATGGGAGTGATGAAAATAGACTCCGTAGTTCTGGCTGGTGGCCAAAATGTGGGGGAAAACTCCCTGGGAAGCCCCAATCTGTTGGGTTGGGAAAATTGCTTGCCCAAAATTTGGAAATTAAAACCCCGGGAAGCCCCTTTCGTTTAAGGTTGAGAGTAATGGGGAACCGCAGGGAAAAACTTACCCGCAAAACCCCCCAATGGGGTTTAAAAAAAAAGACTCCCACAAGGGGTTCTTTTGGTGCAAAAAAGGAGCATCTCTCCTTTCCTTTCCTTTTTTCTTGATTCCCCCTTGATTCTCGATCCCGTTTTTTATTTTTTCCCTTGCCGCACCCCAGCAAAGGGTGTTTTTTTTGAAAACCCCAAAGACTACAAATCCTATATGATTTTTCAGAAAATTTTTTAACAATTTTCAAACTTTTACATCTACTAATGCCTAAAAAAGTTTCTTCTTTGTCTAATCTTACACACTGAGCATGAGCAGGGGAAAGCAAACTACTGCGCATGGTGAAATTGCCCGGGAACCCAGAAGGGAAAACATATATCGAGCATGATTTAGTTCCCTATGCCTTTTTTAAAATGTCCTGTAGTTACGTGTTTCCAGCTACATTTAAAAGGTGCCACAGAGGCAGTGAAAAGTTCGCCACACCCGTCCTATATTTATGATTAAGAAGAAGTTGAAAAACAATTGGTTATAGTATAGGTACTTTCACCCCATATATTACCATTGTTGCCTCCCATGGGTGGCAATAAAAATTTGGGAAGTTTTTTTTTTATTTTTTTTATTTATTTATTTATTTATTTATTATTTATACAACATTTAAAAAACCACCCGTCTTCCGGATAACTCCAGGGATGTAAACAAAAAAATTACAGAGCAATAATTCATTAACATAAAACCAACTAATTAGTTTTCTGCCTAATTTGATTTCTTGGGCATTCCCCCCAACCTCACCTACTCCCGGTTGTTGTGAGGATAAAAAAGAAAGAGAGGAGAACCTCATCCCCCCCCATGAAGTATTTGAAAGGGAAGGGAGAATACAAAATGTAATAATAAATAAAATTTGGGTTAATGGAAACCATTTAAGCAAAAATGACTACAGCATCCTCACGATGATTTTTCTTGCTGCCCCAAATCAAAAATTTTTATTAGCTAAATGATTTTTTTCTCTGAATATTTTAAAGTTATTGGTTATTCTGTTATTTTTTATTGTTTGTATTGTTACTGTTGATTCTATTTGTTGTAAGAAATCAAATCAAATAAAATCACAATCAATCAATTAATCAAACAAAACAATTCAATTTCCCCTTAAGATTTTAATGGCAATACGTATGAAAAATACCCCGCTGTAAAGTGGGAGGGAAATAAATTTACCCCCACAATGAAAAAAACAAAAGGACTGGGTTTTGCTATCCACCCAAAGGAAAGGCAAACCTGGTGTTCTTCCCGTCCACGGTTTCCATGGTCTCCAAGAAGTCACAGAAACCTTAACATTTTGCTGTTTCGGCCTCTGCCAGGTAAAGGGATGCACACAGTGCACGCCCCTTCTCTCTCTCTCTCCTTTTTCTCTCTCCTTCTCTTCCTCTCTCCTCTCACAACACACAAAAGAGAGAGAGAGAGAGAATTGGCAACAAGACCATGGAGTTTATATACAGAACAGGCTCTGGAGAAATGTCTGTTTGATCAATTAAGCAGCTTAAAATGTCAACAGAAAGGAAAAGCAGGGAAAAGGAAGCAGAAAGAGTTTTTCAGCATCTGTCCAGCTTACTGATTTCTAGAGACAGATGAGTGCCAAATGAGAATCATTTCAACCTGATTAGGGGACTCGTTTTTCACTTGGCTAAATGAAATCCCGGCAAGGACTGACTGGGAGCTGATGGAACGTGGAGAAAGAGACCAGCCAAGATAAAGACACAGACACTGGGGAAACGTTTAATTTGAAGCACAGTCGTGGGGGTCTTCTCCCAGCACTCAGTTCCTTACTTTGTCTTCACCAACATGTTCATTTTCATCTCCTACAAGCTTTTTTCTTTCACACATCCAGTGATGAAACATTCATGTCAGAGCAATGTGCCAAGAACTCACTCCAGAAGCATATTCTGAGCTAAGCAGTTTTTGTGTGAGTGCAGAAAGTGCATTTGGAGTTGCTTTAAACGCAGCAAATAATTGCCTACAAGAGAACCAGAATACCTAGTTGAAATCCTTTTACAGTAATTCTACATTTATCATAACTCATAATATAGAGATTAGGTGCAATCACTTCTGATTTTACTATAAAGAACCATGGGCACCTGGGGAAAAGCTGAAAAACCAAACTCCCTGATGCACTTTGTCTTGATCGGAACCAGGAGCACTTTTTGCTACCATAAATAACAATACAGTATACACAAACACAGAAAACTTCAGTTTTAGTCTAAAACATCATGAAGGAAAGGCAATAAAGAAAGCCATGTCAAATACGCATTTGATGCTGCATATTTGTCTGATTGTAGATTGCTCAATTAGCCTGGCATTATTCATACTAGGGTGATTTAACATAAAGCATGAAGATGAAAAAAAGAGAGAAATAAGGAGAGGAACAGAAACTGATTTTTACTTGTGAAGGAACTCAATGTAACCTGTAATGCAGTGACAAATAGCAAGAAAAACCACAATAAAAATAGAGTTCCTTTACTGAAAGGGTTTTAATTTCCACCATATTGACTAAATATCCCTAGAAGAAAGTGTGCTGTATTTAATATCTACAATTTAAAAGAATAAAGAAGTAAGGTCATCTACTGTAAGTAGAAATACAAAAGCACACAATTATCGGAAATACTGTAGTTGGGAGGGCTGGTGCATAGGACTGTTGACTGTTTGCATTTTCAGTTATGGCTTGTCTTGCAGAGATGTTGCGTGATACATAAATGAGGGGAAATAAGAGCACATTTTCCCTTATTTATGTATCACCCAACATCTCTGCAAGAAAACCCCATAACTGAAGATGCAACCAAGCAGCCTTCCAACACAACCTTGGGCTGCAAACCAAACACTTTCCAGTCATTACGGGTGCTGTAAAAAATTTAGTTCTAAAATTAAGTTTTCAAGAGTTAAGTGTAGAACCACCTAGATTCCAGAGTGCTTTATTTTCAGTCCATGATGGCATTGACTCCTATCAGAACTTGATCATTCAATCTGTTCTGACATCAGGGAACCTATGAATCTGAATTCCAGTGAGATATCTGTTACTAAATAAAGTGTTCCGATGTGACTTATGCTATCATGGACTGAAAAGAAAGCACTCTTGAATCAGGTTCTACATTTACTCTTGACAATATATGAGAGAGAGCACTTTCAGGATGCTGAATAAAATAGTTTATTAAAAGAGCCCAATGCGTTTTTGGCCAAAAATGGCCTTCTTCAGGGACTTTTGTTTCTTTGAGCACAGTGAAAAGTCCCTGAAGAAGGCCATTTTTGCCGAAATGCATTGGGCTCTTTTAATAAACTATTTTATTCAGCATCCTGAGAGTGCTCTCGTCCTATATTGCCATTGTTTTGTGGATGCTCCAGTCTTTTCACCTTCTACATTTACTCTTGAAAACTTAATTTTTGAACTTTAATTTTTACAGCACCTGTAATGACTCACTGTCACAGGTAACTGACACTTTTCTCGAACACTCAGCTGATCCAAACATGTAATTCCCCATTGCCATCCCCTCAGACACAAGGGAACTGATATCATTGCTTCTTACAAGGAAATTCAGATTTCTTACAGGATTGAGAAGGATTTGGTAGATTCACTGCCATTTCCCCAAACAGGGAAAACAAATATCAAGAAAATAGCACATCCTATTGTGACTTTACAACCTTGCGATCTGTCGGAGCGGCTCCTACTGCAGAGTACTGCCCTACCTGATCGTCTCAGGCAGGGCACTTGAGGGTGCTGTCACTGAAGGAGGCTTATAAATCATTGAGGAGGAACTGGGCATTTTTAGTGCCAGCCTCCCGACTTTGGAATCAACTTCCTCCTGAGATTAGTTTGGCCCTCTTGCTGTCTGTTTTAAGAAGCATCCTAAGACATGGTTATTTAGGAAGACTTCCCCTGGTTATTAGTTTCACCCATTATGTCTCACTGCTGTTACCTTCTTGTGTATTCTGGTCTCTCTATACCAGGGGTCCTCAACCTAAGGCCCCGGGGCCGGATGCGGCCCCCCAAGGTCCTGAATCCGGCCCCCGGGGCCAATTGCAACCCCCCCCCCACCTACCCCTGCTTTGCGAGCAAGCCAGCCTCCGCAGCTGCTTCTGTTGCTGAGGCAGATCAAAGCAGTGGGCTATGTCACTTCTCCCACTCCCCCCAACTACTGCCCAGATGATCAGCATGCTGGCTAGTGGGGAATTTAGAGTGGGAGGGCTACGGCAAGGTCCCCCGCTCCCCCCACCCACTGTGGTCCGGCCCCCAGTGGTGTCTGGGGTGTGGTGGACCGGCCCGCTGTTTGAAAACTTTGAGGACCCCTGCTCTATACTCTTGTTGATTTTGATTGACTTAGTGTTGTTTTTTTATATTGTACTGTAAATGTTTAATATGTTATTATGTTTAATGGTTGTATCTGTTTGTTTAACCTTGTAAACCACCCAGAGTGGCCTTTGTTGCCAGATGGTGTGGTATACAAGTCTAATAAATAAATAAATAAATAAATTCACTGGATCCATAGCTCGGTGAGTTAGATTTCTTGTTGGGAGTTTGATTCACCACTGAGACTTTTGAGAGGAGAGCCAGCCTGTGTGGCCTTGAGCAAACTGCACACCCCTGGGTACCTCCATAGGAAATATATGGTAAAACACTTCTGAGTATTCTATACCTAGAAAATCCTGGAAAGGGTTGCCATAAGTCGGAATTGACTTGACAGCGTGTAATTACTATTGTTTCGGCATCATGTAAGACTTGGAGCAGCATCTTTTTTGGATTTAATGGTCTACTATCTAGATGTGATTGCAGGCTTGAGGAAAGGAAGATATTTTCCATGATGTGAAATCAGGAGACAAGCTTGGTAAGGAACCCCCCCCCCCATAAATATCAGGTAACAGAAATGTCCCAGATCTTCATCCAGAAGTATTTCATGAAAATGAATGACATTTTAACTGGATAAACTAAAATATTGGAAAATACAGATGAAAGAGGCAAATGCAAATGAATGAACAGATATGAGCTAATGGGTAGGAAAAAGATGGCCCTTGGAAGGTCAAGAATAGAATCTACAAACCACACAACTGAGATCCAACTATAGACAGCACACGGAACTCCAAGTAGTCACATTTTTATGTTTTGCCCCTTCAGCTCCAATGTTATTCCCCCGCCTTTCGTTCAGCGTAGCAATTTTCCTGCTTAGGATGATTTGACTGTAGTGGAAGCTTGGTTCTTTATGGGCAAAGGAGTTAAAATGTGTCTTCCATCATCCAAGGAACTGCATTTATGTGGACTGTTGATAAAATCTGATAAAGCAAGATGCAAAAAGTAGAGGTTGCGTTATGAATGATCTCAAAGGAGAGCAGAAAAAACTTGAAGGAAAAAAAGAGCATATGATGGATTCATGAAAGTAACAATATACTGAATAAAGTACATACAGCCCATAACTATCTGAAAGTATAGTGATACCAAGCAGCTTTATATCCATGGAATACTGCAGCCCCACTGTCAAGGGGAAGGCAACATCCTGGAACTATGCTCCCTCCTTGATCATCCATTCCTAGATACAGTAAGGTAACGCCTAGTGGGTAGGTACCTGGAATGCTGTTGAATGATCTCAGCAAAGCCTTTACTTGGATTTTAATGTGCAAAGTAAGGGAAAAAACTTTACAATTTATCAGTTTGAAAATGGAAGTCACCAAGAAAAAAATGGAGGGGGGCAATACTCTATATAGTGCTCTTTGGAGCTATGTGGTTCCAACTCAGGATTCCTTTCCAAGTCCATTAATTAATTAGTACTGGGAAGATGATTCTGATGTATGGCAACCCTTCTCAGGGTTTCCTGGACATAGAATACCCAAGAGTGGTTTATGATCCCCTTCTTCTAGGGTGTTCTAGCTGTGTGTAGCTTACCCAAGCGTTTTTTTCTCGGAGGCACAGCAGAGACCCAACCTCTTGGCTGTAAAGCAAGGTACCCAAAATCACTGAGTTATCCAGCCAGTTCCTGAATATACCAAATTAGAGGAGGGTGCTCTTTATGGTCTCCCAGATATTGTACATGATGGTTCCAAGTCCTAGAGCATCATATATCAATACTTCTGATGCCTTAAAAAGCAGCCCTCCTCAAGCTGGTGCTATTTGGATGGTTTGTTCTGGTGCCAGCCAGCAGGGTTCTCCAGGCGTGCTGAGAGTTGTAGTCCATTATCTGGAAGCCGCCAACTCGGAAAGGGCTGGCTTTTCACAAACTGTAACAAGAAACAAACAAATAAATACGTTTTAAGGATCACTCTGAGCAGAACTGGATTTGTCCATGGGGCAACATGATCTGAAGTTGATACGAAAGGACAGTAGTGCCAGTGAAGCCATTTATTTCCCTTAACCTTTAAAAGCATTTGTACCAGAAGGGCCTGCAGTATTTCTCAGAAGCCCTTTTGAGTTGGTGTCACTGAAAGAGACCTCCCCTTGGTCCAGTGATGAACCTTGAAAGATGTCCACGCTGACGACAGGAAAGCAGCGTTTAGACGGCGTGGTGTTTGCCCACATTTGGCTGGCAGACAGCATGCGTTTGTGTCTGGCGTCCCCTCGTGCCACCAGCAAGTCCACCTGTGGCCTCCTCACAGGAAGGCATCCCTCTCTCCTCCTCCTCCTCCTCCTCCTTTTTCCAAGTCTTGACCATCTTGAAGCATCCTGGCTGCCTTCTCAATATAAACTGCCATCTGCTGGGAAGGTACCATCTGAGAGGAAAGGAGGGGGGGGGGCTTCTCCAACGGCACCGTTGGTGTTGCCACAGAACAAACCACGGCAGTTCCTTCCCTGCGGGCCGAGAGGCCACTCTTCTCCTCTGCTAGCCGCAGCCCGAGCCCAGGGGGTGGGCAAAAAAGCCTCGCGAGCCTCCTCCTCCTCCTCCTCTTCCTCCTCCTTTTGGGCAACTCCCCTCCACGGCCGAAGGATCCGCCGAGCCCGTTCCCTCCTCCTCCCCCCCACCCCAGGTGGATGTTTGCACGTTGGCGTGGAGATGAACGCCGCTCGCAGCCGAACCTGGCCATCGGTCGCCGCCTCCGGAGCCGGGGATTGGCCGGCCGGAGAAACCGAGGCCTGCGATTGGGCCCGGCGGCGACTGTCGCTCTCGCTGCTCTCCCCCCCTCCCTCGTTCCAGGCTCGGTTGCGTCACAGCATAGGGATGCTCCTCTGCTGGCGCCCGGGCAGAGCAGCAGCAGCAGCAGCAGCAGCGGCGGCGGCGAGCAGGCGATGGTGCCGCCCGAGCATCGCTGCAAGCCGCGCGCGCAGGACGGGCGCCCGCCAAGAGCTGCACCCGGGCGGTAGCTCCTCTTGCCCGCAACAACAGCCGCCGCCGCGGCCGCCGCCGCCCGGCTTTGCATCCTTGAGGAGGACGAAGTAAAGCGCGGGCCGACGAGAGACGGCGCAATGCAATAGCAGCAGCTCCCAAGCCCGAGGAAAGAGGCGGGGGTTGGTGGTGGTGTGGGAGAAACTCGGAGCGCCTCGGCTCCCTCCATTCCCATCGCCCTGCCGAAGAGAAGACGGGCGGTCTTCTTGCGGGAGGAGGTTTTATTTATTTTATTTTGTTTTCCACCGCGCGCCGAGGAACCGACGAGTTCCAAGAGACCCTCCTTCCCGCCCCCCCGCCCCCCCCGCCCCCGCACCCCCAGGTCCCCGGGCCGTCTCCCTCGATGCCTCCCCGCCCGCCGGGAGCCGTTGCCCCTGGTCGTCTCCGGCGCCGGCGGAGGCGGCTGGGCTCCACTCCTCCGCGAGCGAGCCTAGCAGGACCCCCTTCCCCTTCCCTTCCCCGCCTTTCCTTCCCGCGCCCCTCGCCCACCCCGGGCGGTGCGCGCGCCCGCCGGCCCGACCGCGCCACGGAGCGAAGTTTGCGCGCCACCCCCCACCGCCGCCGCGGGTGAACGGTTGGGCGGCCTTCGGGGAAAAGAGGTGTCGCTGACGGAGGAGAGGGCGCGCCGGCCAAGGGGGCGAGATGAGCGGCAAAGGGCGGGGTTTTGGCGGCCGGGTTAAGCGCTGGCGCTCGGCGCACCCCCCCCCACCCCCCACCTACCCACCCACCCACCTTCCTTCCTTCCCCGCCACCGCTTGGCAGCCGCCAGTCGTTCTGCCCCCCCCCCCCCCGGGGGGCAGGCTGATCCTCCTCCTCCCGCCCCGGAAATGCAGCCTGAGGATGCGGTTTTTCCCGGTAAAGAAGATCCGGGAAGCAGTTCAAGCTGCTGCTGCTCCTGGTGCTGCTCACCTTCGCCGGGGGTTTCACCTACCTGCACATCACCCTGGTGCCCGGCAAGGCGCTGCCCCTCCACTTCGCCTACGGCCGCGGTAAGCAGCTCGACGACCCACCCACCACACCCCCGCTCGGCTTTTGGGGGCCCCCTTCGACACCCCCCCTTCTTTCCTGGCCCGCTGCCCGGATTTAAAGGGGGGTTGGGATGGGTGGGAAGGAGGGTTTCCCGGTTTACTCTCCCATTTCTCCATCCGTCTTGACGCCCCAGAGCCAAAAGGCGCTTTTGGGGCGACGGTGTGAAGTCCAAGATCTCGTCTAGATTTCAGCAACCACGATTTTGGGAGTGTTCTCAAAAGTCTAAATCACGTAGGGGAGGAAGTTTGCGGATGACCGACCTGGTGAGCTTGTTCCAAATAAACCACTTGGAATCCAAGCTCCCTGTTTCTTCAGGGGCAACAAAGCTGCCTCTCCTTTCCCTTTCTGTATTTATGTGTTCAGATTCCAGGGCCAGAAAGTTCTTCCTTATCCTTTCCATTCCCTGCTGTTTCCCTGCCCTGATGGAAAATATCCATTTGGAGCAACCCGCAGCCTGCATTGTCCTGGGAGCCTCACAGCTGGCCACAACCCAATTCTTACAGGGAGGATTTTACTTCTCATGACACAAGGGCCAGGTTTAAGTATGGTTAGAGAAAGAAATTGTTTACTAGTTTTGCCTATTTTTTTTATGTGACTGAGCTGATGCAGTCCTTCTGGCACTTAAAAAGGGGACCTCTTGGAGTTGAAGGAAAAGAGGTCTGTTCGCCCACTTTATTTTGCAGGGTTTTCACGTGCTTAGTTCTTCTGTAACTTCTGAAGAAGTGTGTGTGTGTGAACGGTACTGCTATCATAAGAAGAATATGCAGTACTGTATTTGAACTGATCTCATTCAGGGGTGGTTTTCCAAAACCTTTTTTTTGCCGCCCTTTTTCTCTTAGGACTCATCCCTCCCTCCATTACTCAAATAATCTTTCCCCCTTTACCCTACTGGAAAAAAAAACTACAACTGTCAATTCCTCCCTCCCTATCTTTATTAAAATTAACCTCCGTATTTCACGGCACTTACTGCCAATGCGTAAACAAGGGCGCAACCTCACCTTCGGTCTGGGTCCAAGACGAAACACATACAAATGCCCCTATTTTTTACCTGGGTTTCCCAAACCTCCACGGGGAAGCCAAAAAAAAATATCCAGACCTTCCTGGGCTCAACTTTTTGGCCCCGTTTGTAGCACATCAATATTTTTTGGAGTTGGGGTGTTAATTTTTTTTCTGAATCCAATCAAGAGCCCCCTTTTAACGGGGAAAAATTCAAAATACACGAACTTGGGTACTTTACCTTATTTGCACACTTTTCCTTTTAAATAGGAACGTTTTTCTTTTTTTATCCCTAAACGGGAGGGACTGAGGGGTTGGAAACTTCCCTTCCTTTTGGAGGGAAAGGGTGCTGGGGGGGTTTTCCCCTGTGCCCTGGCAACTGGCTTGTGCTGACTAACATGTTTAAAAAAATTATGTAACCTTATGGGCACGGGGTCTCCAATGGTTTTTGCATCAATCTGCCCCCTACCTCTTATAACCCCTGTTTCTTGGCAACGCCCCCGGAAAAGGGAATATAAACCTTTTTAAATTCGTTTTGGAAAAATTTTTAAAAAACATCTCCCGTCAAAGATTAGGCACATGGGGATACAGGGAAAAACACAAAAAAATAATGCAAATTTAAACCCTTTTTTTGATTTAAAAAATATATTTTGGGTTTTTAACTAAAGGGGCGGGCAAATTTCCATTTAAAGGAGCATAAAATTTTTGCCCTTATATCATAAACACATTACAAATTTAATTTCAACGGGGCCGAAAAAAAATTAAATTATCCAAATAAATTATTTTAAAAAATTTTCCTTTAAAAAAACCCCATAGTTTAAAATGGGAAAATCCCATTTTTATTTTACGATTCTCCCATAGGTTTTTTAAAAAATTCCCCCTTCTCGGAATTTTTATGTTTACTTTTGTTCGGGGGGTGATGTTAAAAGGGTTCTGGGGGTGGGGAACAATTTTCTTTTTCCCCCGGGGGGGCCCCCCTTTCCCAAAACGTACCCCCCCCCCCCCCCCTTTGGGGTAGGGGTGGGGGGGTAGCATGGGGGTTTGGGGGGGGCCCCCCGGGGGGGGGGGGGGGGTTTCCCCCCCCCCGCCCCCGGGGCGCGCCCAAAAGGGGGTCGGGCCATCCGGGGGGCGGCGGGGGGGACCCAAACCCCCCAACCCCCCCCCCGGCCCTGCGGGGGTTCCCCTCCCCCCCCCCCCTGCTCCACATTGGGGATTTTCATTTGGGGGGGGGGGGGTCCCAAACCCCCGGGGTTGGGGGGGGGTTACGGAAAAAAACAAAGTTTGTTGAAAACAAATGAATAAAGGCTTAAAAATTTACTTTTTCCATAATTTTAAATTTTCCCCCACTAAAAATTTCCCTTTGGGCCCTTTCCCCTTTTTTTCCCTTTTCACTGTCCGATTAAAACCAAACCCCTTGTCTTTGAAATAGGATAATTCTTTGGGTTGTTGTTTGAGGTTTCCATTTCCCAAGGGGGGTTACCCAACTTTTCTTTTTTTTAAAATTCCCATTTTTTGGGATGTAAAAGCCTTAAAATTGGGAAACCCCTTTTTCCCAAAAGTAAAGCAGGAACTTTTTTAAATTTAGTGAAACCTTACCCCGGTTTTTGCCAAAAACTTAACTAAAAAGGGAAAGGGCCCCAAAAACCCGGGGGGGTTTTGGTTGGACAAAGCTTAAGGGGGAACCACTTTTCTCTGATTTCAGGGGGGTTTTCCCCCCCCCTTTTTCCCCAGTTTGCCCCTTGCGCAATTTTTGGGTTGGAAAGGCCCCCTTTGGGGATTTATTTTTTTAAAAAGGGGCATACAGGGGGGAAATTTTTTGTTTTAAAACGGTTTTCCCAAGATCTAAAGAAAATTTTTTTGGAAACGGGGGCACACTTCCATTTTTTTTTTAATGTAATTTCCCCCCCCCCCTTTTTTTTATTTAAATTTGGCACATGTGTTTATTTTGGCAAAGGGGCGCCCTGGGGGACAATTTTTGGCCCATCCTTCTTTACGACTTGGGAAGGGGGGGTTCCCAAAAAAACGTTTTTCCCAAAAATTTTTCCCCCATTTGCTAATCATTTGGGGGAAAAAAACCTTGGGGGAGACCAAAATTTCAAAAAATTGTTTACAAAAAAAAGGGATTTCACCGGGTTTTAATTTATTTTTTAATTTATTTTTTTGGGTTTTTTTTCCCGCCCCCTTTGGAAAAAGGCCCCCCTTTTGGCATTTAAAAAAAATTTAAAAAAATTAAAAAAAATTTCATAAAAAAAAACCAAAAAAAAACCCAAAAAAAAAAAAATAAAATCTCTCAAACTTACTTTCAGTTTTTTTTAATCCTTTTCCCCCCTTAAACCCCCCAAATGTCTTCAAAAATTGTTTTTTTTTGGGAAATTGAATACTTTGCAATCTTTTTAGGAACTTTTTGAGTGTACCCTTTTTAAAATCTTTTTTTAAAGTTTTCGTCCCCCTTTTTTGGGGTATCAGAAATAAAATTTCCTTTAAAAATTAAAAAAAAATTTTAAATGGCCCCTGACAAAATTTTTTTTCCTTGTGCATACCAAATCAAACCCCTTTAAAAGCATTTCCCTTTTTAAAAAAAAAAAAAAATTTTAAAAATTTTTGAAAAAAAATTTTTAAGGGGCTTCCCACAAAAATTTTTAAGGGGTTTTTAAAAAAACCCAAACACCTTTCCCCCCTTTTAATAAAATTCTTTTAAAGTCGAGCGCCTTAAAGGGGGGACCACTTTACAATTTTTTCCCCAAAAACACTTTCTAGGGAGTAAACACAGAGGGGAAACAAGCCTTTTTTTTGGGCATTAGGGACTTAAAAGTCAAGCGGGGGTTGTTCAGGCCACCCGCGGATTTTAAAACCCAGGGAAAAGAGCAAAGCTCTTTTTTGGGGGAGTCCCGGCAGGGGGGTTAGGGGGGGGGGAAACACGAAGCGGGGGGGGGCAAAAATGGTCTTGCTGTAGGGTCCCCCCCAAAAAACCACTGGGGGGGCATGGGGGACACTTTTTAAAAAAGGGGATTTTACACAAATTAATCAAAAGTTTTTTTGAAAGAGGGATCGGGGAACCCATTCGGGTATTAAAATTTGGGGATTTGGGGTCAATCTTCTCCCTTATCATGCACCCTTTTTCTCCCAACAAATCAAAGAACTTACCCCCCCCCAAAAAAACAGAAAGGACACTTTACTTAAGGTTTTGGGGGAAGGGGCATGGGGAACTTTCACACCCCGGGCCTTGAAACAACCTTTTCGGGCCCATTTTCTTCCGGGGGCCTTTTTTCCGGGGGAACCCACCCCTCATAGGGGGTAAGGGGAATTAAAAGGGGCTACGCCCCACCCCCCCCATTTTGGGGTTCGGGTACTGGGGTTCCCAATTTTGGGTTTTCATACCGCCCGGGGGCCCAAAGGGGTATTGGGGGGGGCGACACTGCCCCCCCCCCCCCCCACGCTCCCCCAAAAAACCCCCGGGGCCGTGGGGGGGGCGTGGGGGGGGGGTTCCATCACCCCCTCCCCCCGCCCCTCCAAAAAGCCTTCCCAGGGGGGCGGCGGGTGTTTTGATTGTTCTCTTAAAAAGCGGGGTTTCAATAAATTTAATTGAAAATTTTCCCCATTGGAAAAAATTTGGGTCAATTTTTCCCCCGGGGGAAAAAATTTTTCCCCCTTTTAAAACATTGACCAAAAATTTCAAGGGAAAAGGGCCCCCGGAAAAAAAGTTTTGGGGCAGCATGGGGGGGGTGGGGGGGGGGTTCACATCCCCCGCCCCTGCCCCCCCTCCTCTAAAACCCTTTGGGGGCCCCCGGGGGGGGAAAGGGGGGGCGATAAAAACCCCAAAATGTTTGGCAAAAAAAGGGGAAAATTTTTTCCCCTTTGGGGAAAAAATTCCCAATTTTTTTAAGGGGGAAAATTTCTTTTTTGGGGAAATTAAATTTGAAAACCCCAAAATTTTTTAAAAAAGGCCGGGCCAAATTCCCGGGGGGGGGGGGGGAATCAACCCCCAAACGCCGCCCCCACCACCCCCAAAAACCCCCGGGGGCCCCCGGGGCCGCCCCGGGCGGGGGGAGGGGGATCTGACCCCCGCCCCCCCCTCCCCCCCCCCCCTTTCCCATATACCGGGGTTTTCGGGCATCGGGGGGGGGGGCCCCTTTCCCCCCCCCGAGGGGGGGGGTTTACTGTATAAATTAAAAGGCCCCCCACAATTCCCCCAAAAGATAGTTTGGGGATAAGAAAAAATTTTTTTTCTCCAAAAAAGAAGCCCCTTGGGCCCTGACTAAATTTTTTAGTTTTTAATTTTTTTCAACACCTTTCTTTTTTTTAAAACCCCTTTCACCCGGGGGGGAGCTAGCAAGTGTGTATATAGCTACAAAATTGCATTTTTATTTTTCTAATTAAAAATCCGTTGTTATTCCCAAGCAGGCAGATTTTGCAGCCAGGGGACCCAAACCCCGTGTGGCGTGAACTTCTAGCCCAATTCTTTTGGAGTTTTGGCATTTTTGTGGACAATGTGTGGTCTGTGAACCCCAGATTTAGTACTTTAGTTTCCCTTTTTTCTTATAGGAAAAAATTTTCTTTTTTATGCGGTCTTTTTTTAAAACATGTTTCCCGGAAAAGGTTAGCTTGTAACCAAAATTTACTGTATTTTAATTAAAAATTTTTTTACTTTCCATTGCTGTTAAAATCAGTCTGTTAGGCCTTTCTTAAGAGATACATAGGATATAAATTTGTGAGAAATGATGGAAAGAAAAGACAAGATATATATATATATCTATAATATATAATATATATATAGAGAGAGAGAGAAGAGAGAGAGAAGAGAGAGAGAGAGAGAGAGAGAGAAGAGAGAGAGAGAGAGAGAGAAGAGAGAGAAGAAGAGAGAGAGAGAGAGAGAGAGAGAGAGAGATGATTGTGGGTCCGCTGATGACAATTTTAGAATAATGATTTTAGTGTAAGGTTTTTATTGATGATTTAGTGATATTTTACTCTTAACTATTCTAAATTGTTTTATTCCTTGGATTGTAAGCCGCGCAGAGACCTTTGGGTAGTGGGCGGCATATAAGTTAAATAAATAAATAAATAAATAATAAATAAATAAATTACTGTAGATGAGGGGAGGAGCAGTCAATCATTTGATTTCCATCTGGCACTATCATTGTTCAGGCAAAAGGCAAGGTTAACATTTCCATGATATGTTGGTCCTTTGGAAATGCTTTTATATATTGTTCATTTGGACCTCCAGTCTGGGCCCGTGAGTCCAGTAAGCACCATCCACTGGTCCATTAATCATTCCTGTGTGGCTTTGGTTGCCTTCATTTTGACTGATAAGGAGACAGTGGCATCCATTTTAGAACTGCTTACTTAGTTGCTATCAGCAAAACATTTTAATGTTGCTTTTTTGCAAATCAGCTCTTGAATGGGAGCTAATGTGCAATTTGAGAGTGGCAATTTGAGTTGTGTTTGTACCTTTATGGGCAGCAGAATGGCATGTTGGGAGATGTTTTGGAGCATTCTTTGACAGTGGCATCGCCTGGATTGCCAGCACCCAGGCAGGGCAAATCTTGGCTACACCAGTGTTTTGTGATGATTTGTGTGATTGACAGCAGTAGGTCTTGTTTTAATGTTTGCTGTGGCTTTGTTGCAGATTGCATAGTATTGATAATTGAGAGGAGGATGTGGACAATCAGATACCCCTTCTTACATGTATTTCTATCACATCCTGCTCTCAAGCATGGAAACCACTTTAAAAAGGTTTGTTATGAGAAATATCATTAGCAAAATCTGATCACTCTGTTCCTATTCTGCAGCTGAAGTGTTTTTAAAAACAAGAACAAAAAAACTCTCAGACCAGTGCTTACAATTGTAAGGAGAGACCACGTCTGATTCAGTTTAATCATACTGCAACTGCATGAATGATGATTGTAGGCCTTCATGCAGCTTGTGTGATGCGTCCGTTTTTGAAGCTGAGTGAGTTGACCTTATTTTAGATGAATCTTGTTGGCTTGTTTGTACATAGGTACATACAGTACATACATACATATACAGTATAGTGGTTTGGCAGCTGGAGTAGGCCTGTTGAATGAGTGAGGATTTCATGAATCAACTCCTCACTAAGTTCTGTTGATTCAACAGGTCTATTGTAGTTGCAACTTACTAATGGATTGCAGCCATAGTGTTGATCCCTGTCATGTTGTCATTTCCAGGCAGCATGCAGGAGTCAAAATATAAACATAAACCAAACGGTATCTAAGTATGTTGAAAGCCAAAATTTTCTAACACCGGTGGTTAAAAATGAAATGAAAACAAAACCAAAATGGGTTAGTGTTACAAGTTTCTAAATGGATTGGTTTCCAAATTTCACTCCAAATAAAGTGAGAAAATGTTATGGTGTCCCCTCTCCAGGGTGGAAGATGCCCGTTTAAAGCATGGAGACAACTACGTGGCATCATCATCTTATGATTGTCTCTCATTAAAATATAAATTTGGCTTTTAAATCCCTTTTTTGCTATGCCAACTTGATTTCAATTTATGGGGACTCTTCACAGGATTTTCCGAGTACTATACAAAGTATTCTTTCATTATGGTGGTATTTCAGGACTCCACAGTTTGCCCAAAGCTGCAGGGTGGGCCTTTTCCCCAGGAGGCACAATGGAGAATACTAATACTTTGACTTCTGTGTTCCAACCCATTGAGCGATCCAGCCTACTGCAGAGAGCAAGGAGATGTTAAAGTCTTTCTATTTTCTGTTTCCTAAAATAGATGCTAATCAGATAATTTTCTTTTTCTCAAGCTCAACAAGGATTGTATACAGTGGTACCTTGCGTTACGAACGCCCCGAGTTACAAAAAATCAGAGTTAGGAATAGAAATCTGCGGGTATAGGAAAAATTTGAGATACGGAAAAAGGCCTTTTTTGACTTAGAAAAGGAAAAGGAAAGGAAAGATTCCTTTTCAAAATGGCTCCTGTTTGTTTGCAGTAGCAATACTGCCCTCTTGTGGCCACCTGACTCCAGTGCTGTAATTGGGAAGAAGGAGCCATTTTGAAAAGGAAAGCTGAGAATCGGGGCTTCTTTTTTTAAAATGAACTTTTCAAACGGTCCATTTTAGATATATTTGGCACCGTTTGGGGGCCTTTTTGTGACTTTTGTGACTTAAGTGGTTATAAGGTAGGTTGCTCATCTTCTGTTGTTTGCTTTCCTGTTACTGTGCTTTTTGCTTTGGGGGGGTTATTTCCCACTTGGAATGGATTTATCCATTTTCTATGCATTTGGGAAACTTTTTTGAGTTATGAAAATTTTCTGAGCCTCATGTAGTATGGTGGCGTCTTACATGTAACTCAAGTGGCTCAAAAGGATATGAGAATGTGCTTGATGGTCGTGCTGATGGCAGATACTTTATTATCTTTATTGATTGGCTGCTGTTCAAAAGCAGATAGTGATTTGATGCCAAATAGGTTATACAGATGGTGTCCATAATGTGTTCTGGAGGGAATGAGGAAAGGAAAGAGAGAAAGTGGCAACTAGAGAGGGAAGAGAGAAGACAAGCATAATCATATATGTGATTTTAAAAAGTACTACCTTTTAAGGCTGATCCTAAGAAGTGGGTTCCACATTTGTAAAGGACTATCAGCTTGGATTCCGTTCGTCGTCATGGCTGTATTTGGACATGGGGGAGGGCATGCGTTCTACTTGAAACAGACAAGGCATGAGGATTAAAAGCGAACCTACCTAGGAAGAAGTTGAATCAGTCTGCAGTAAGTTTGTCTCATGAAGTGACACCCATTGTTCACATTGATGAGATTATCTGCAGCAGTAGCTGGAAAATATTATAGAAACCTGAATAGGGTTTTCTATTTATTCCTTCTATATCATCTCATCTGAAGTATGGAGGTTTGTTCTGTGCATTTTATTAACAAAACCTCTGCCCTTCGCACAGGTGTGTTGGAGACATTTAAGCGAATACTGTACAATACCAGCTTTTCTTTCACGCTTTCCCCTTGCTGATTCGGATAATCTAAATGAAATGACTGAACAATTAAGTATAAAATACGAGCATTGTAATTGTGGCTGGTATTTAAGTACTGAATATTTAGATACATCAATGTGCATGCCCTGGAGATCTCAAATACTACTTTTGAAAGAAGTAGGCCAGTGCATTTAGCATCTAAAAGGGAACATATGTTGGCCTGAATTCTGCAAACCATGTCACAAGTAACACGTGTTCTTAAATATGGTTCACAATGAAGAGAGCTCTTGTCTCTTAACTTATTGGTGTGTAAGAGTGGAACCTTTGGATATTACAGAAGCATCTTGCCTACATTGCTCTTATTGGTTGCACTTCTAATACGATCATGGTGGTTTTGCATTTAAAGGAGAGAAAGACTTACATCTTATATACCCCATGTTTACTTTACCAGCAATGACCTTTTTACATTGTTTATTTGTTTTGATGATTATTTACTTTGTAAACCCACCCAGATAGCTATTTGCTAGATGGCCAGAATAAAAGCTTAATAAATAAATTAAAATAACATGAAATAAATTCTGTGTTTGTGTAATAAAGGTCATTGTGGAAGCACCACATCTGTACCTTCCATTGATTTTATGCTTCTTCAGTCTTACAAAAGATTCTGAGAGTGGGTCCATTCACTATCCACAAACAAAGAAAATAAGACACTTCTGCCTCTTTCCTCCCCTTTGAAGTATGACTTTGGGGAGAGATGGAAGCCCTTTCACATGTTTTAGATTTCCATTCCCAGAAGCCTCAACCAGAAAGGTCAATGAAAATGACTTACAGAGATTGTTGTCCAAACCATCTGGAGAACAATGGTTTCACCCATCTGGATTTCAAGTGAAATCTGTAAATCCCGCTTTACATGTCTGTTCCTACCCAAAATGTTCAAAACCTGTCAATGAATAATGTGGGGATAATTCCTACTCTTTCCTTCCCTCTCCCCCTTACTTTCTCCTTCAGCCTCTCCTTGCTTTTAGGGAGTTTTGAGAGTTGAGATCTGAGGAAGTAGGGGATGTTTGCCTCTTGAAAAGCTGCACAGGGAAATCCAATTTGACCAAGACCTGGATTATAACTGAGGTGGCCATAGAGCGGCTACTTCCACTGCTTCCTAAAAAATGAATAAGCCACCCTCTCTCCGGTGTGTGTGTGTGTGTGTGTGTGTGTGTGTGTGTGTGTGTGTGTGTGTGTGTGTGTGTGTGTGTGTGTGTGTTCAAAGGGATTTAGATGAAATGCATTAAGGTAGAGGGGAAATGAGCATTGCATCTTGGCAAAGATAGATTTGTCAACTGGAGGGTCCCCTTGGGATTCTTATTGATGCAAGTATAAATATCTTTGTTGTGATGATGGCTGTCATGTGGATTCTTCAGGCAGGTCAGAGTGGCATCTGTTGTAGCTCCCCTGGGGTACAGGCGCTGAAATAGCTTGCGCTTGCTTTTCCATCCCAACAAAAGCGGGAGCTGTTGTGTGTAAAGGCTTTCATACGAATGGCTCAGACAAGAATAATATTCACAACTGGAGGGATAATATTAACCCTTTTTTTCCCTAAGTGACGCAAATGTGTTAATTGAACCAAGAGTGAATTGAGTTCCCACTAGGAGCGGAAACACCATTCAGATCTATTTGAAGAAGAGCATTGGAGAGCAGCAGACCAGAGGCACCTGTAGGCTGTGCCGCCTCACTAGCTGACAGTGGCCTGTAAGCCCATAATTTCCTCCAGGCAAGTAGCAGATGGCTGTGAATGAGCAGCAATGCAGATGCTTCCCCTTCTTCTCCCAGTTTCCCACTGCTGATACTTGTTGCTGCCTATCTTGTGCCAGCACTGCCCCCCCCCCCCAATGCTTTCTGAGCCTTATAAAACTAATCAGTGTGTTGTGTTTCTTCAGAGGAGGATCCGGTAATTCTTTAAACTGACGAGGTATGGCCTTAAGAGTAGTAGCTATTGTTCCATCCATTTTATGGGGTGCTGAGTGGCTGGATAGG
This sequence comes from Phrynocephalus vlangalii, assembly GCA_037367305.1. Lineage (NCBI taxonomy): Eukaryota > Metazoa > Chordata > Lepidosauria > Squamata > Agamidae > Phrynocephalus > Phrynocephalus vlangalii. The sequence goes on along the minus strand of JAWVWN010002222.1, from coordinate 8,377 downwards.
GGCCTGTGATGTGCGCATGGAGTTGTGAGTGTGACCCAAAACAAATGGGTGCTCCTGATCCATTGCTGTACAGCTTAGAGGGCGCATTGCTTACAGCCACTCTAGTTTTCTTTGGAAAGGATGTGCTTTGTTTTCTTGTCAGGAGCGAGGCAGACATACATGGACCGTGACCGCCATGCTGCGGTGCTTGTCTGCAGGGGATTGGTTCTGGGCTGCCCCACAGATACTGAAATCCGCGAATAAGAGTGAACACACCCCTGTCTGAGAATAATGGTGGTGCTGGTAGTGAGGGGTGGCTAGGGCAACAGCGGGGTTGCCGTGTGGTGTTGGCTGCCTTTGTGTCACCAAGGCCATCCCACCCAGGGAGGAGCCTCTGGGCAGGCAGGTGGAGTAGCTGTGCCACCTCTTCTCCTGGCCCGGTGGGCTGTGGTGGAGGAATAGGATAAGGAATGCCATCCCAGTGCCCTCGGCCCTAAAGCCCCCCCCCCCCCCCAGCCAGCCATCCAGAATCCAGGTTGCCCTATATGATTGCTCCACTCACTGTCCTCCCTTGTTTGTTTGCCTGGCTAGCCAGCCGGCCGGCAACAAAACTCTGTTTATGCTGTGCTTCCCTGCCAGGGGTGCCTCTCCTGGTATTTCAAAATGAGGAGACAAGCTGAGGAGGCAACAGATATTCTGGATGCAAGGATCCAGCTGCAAAGCAGTGCCCATTCCTCCAAATGGGACCCTGTTATCAGACTCTGGGGGGAAAGGGCTTTTCCCTGAGAGCAAGGGGGCAATTGGACGCCCTTTTGCAAAAGGACTGACCCAGACCACGAGCAGCAGCAAATTTTCGGCGCGTGGCACTGGCACTGCTGCCATTTCCTTCCCCAGGTCAACAGCCGAGGGCGGAGGCAAAAAATTGGGGGGGTCCCATGCAGGGCCCATTGCGATCGATGGATGGAAAAACACGGATAAAAGGGTGGTACTTAGTGCTATTGGAGGAAGTAACAGCTTAGCACGTGGTGGCTGCTGGGTTTGGTGCTTTCTCTCCTTCCCTGTTTTAAAAAACACAAAGACCTAGTAATCCCATTGACTTCAGTGAAAACACACCACTCCACAGGGCTTCTGCTGAAAAAAAAAGGAAAGGCATACCGCAGCACAAGTAATACTTGGGGTGAGAGAATGACACTGGGGAAAAGTCCCGACACCTGTAGAGGACTGGGAAAAGGAGGGGGGAAAGTTGATTGAAAGATGAAACCCTTTCCCCCAAATGAGGTTTGAGGAACCACCATTTCCCAAAGGGAACTCTCCAGACATGGTTATCACACACCATTTTCATAAGGACCAGTGGTTTGGGGGGGAAGGGTGGTAGTAATATAATAATATATATAAATATAATATATAATAATATATAAATATATATATATATAAAATATATATATATATATAAAAATTTTAAAATATATAAAATATAAATTTATATAAAAAAATATATAAATATATTATATATAATAATATCTAAGGGGTGGTGGTTGCCGCTTTTTCAGTAAACCCTTGGGTTTTCAGCTAAATTTTTCCCGAAACTGCTTTTAAACAAAGCCCTTTTATCAAAGTAAATTTCCCCCTAAGAAAAAGGAAACTTCATTTTGGGGGCCCATAGACCAGTTTCCCCAACCCCCGGGCCCGGACCGGTGCCGGTCCGTGGAGAATTGGCACCGGGCCGCCGCCCCCCCCCCCCCAAACGCCCCCCCCCGCCGCGAGACCCCCCCCCCAAGCCCCGCGACCCCCCCCCACCGCCGCACCCCCCGAAATCGCCCCGCCCCGCCGCCCGGAATCACCCCCCCCCGCCGCCGCCGCCACGACCCCCCCCACGCCCCCCCCCCCCCCGCCGGCCCCCCCGCCACCCCCCCCCCGCCGCCCCCTCCCCCCCCCCCAATCGTCCCCGCCGCCTCCGCAATCGCCCCCCTCCCGCCGCCGCCACGACCCCCCTGCAATCGCCCTCGTCCCGCCACCGCCGCCACGCCCCCCCCGCGCCGCAATCCCCCGCAATCGCCCCCCCGCCCCACCGCCGGGCCGGGGCCCCTACCCCCCGCAATCGTCCCCGCCCCCCCCCCCCGCCGACCGCCCCGCCGCCGCAATCGACCCCCCCCGCAATTGCCCCCTTCCGCCGCCGCCGCCGCGCCCCCCCGCAATCGCCCCCCCAATCGCCCCCGCCCACCACGCCGCCGCCCTGACCCCCCCAACGCCCCCGCCCCGCCAGAAAGAAAAAAGAAATAAGGAAGAGGGGGGGAGGGGGGAGGCAGGGGGGAAAAAAGGGAAAAAAGAAAGAAAAAAAGAAAGAAAGAAAGAAAAAAAAAAGAAAGAAAGAAAGAAGAAAGAAAAAAAGGGAGGGGGGAGGGGGAGGGAGGGAGGGGGGAAAAAAGGAAAGAAAGAAAGAAAGAAAGGAGGGGGGGGAAAAGAAAGAAAAAAAGAAAGGAGGGGGGGAGGGGGGGGAGGGGGGAAGAAAAGGGAAAGAAAGAAAGAGAAGGGGGGAAAAAGAAAAAAAAGGGAAAAAGAAAGAAAGAAAAAAAGAAAGAAAGAAAAAAAAGAAAAAAAAAGAAAGAAGGGGGGGAGGGGGGGCAGGGAGGGGGGGGAGGGGGGGGGGGAAAAAAAGGGGAAAGAAAGAAAAAAGGAGGGAGGGATAAGAAAGAAATAAAGAAAAAAAGAAAGAAAGAAAAAAAAAAGAAAGAAAGAAAGAAAGGGGGAGAAGGAGGAAGGAGAAGAAAAAAAAAAAAGAAATAAGGGAGAAAGGAAGAAGGAAGGGGGGGAGGGGGGGAAGGGGGAAAGAAGGAAAGGAAGGAAAAAAGAAAAAAAAAAGAAGGAGGGAGAAGGAGAAGGAGGAAAAAAAGTAAGTAAAAAAAGGAAAGGAGGGGGGGGAAAAGAAAAAGAAAGGGAGAAAAGGGAGTGAGGGAAGAGAGGAAGAACAAAAGGGAGGGGGAGGAAGGAAGGAAAAAAGAAAATGAGAAGAAAGGAAAAAAAGAAAGGGAGGGAGGGGGGGAAAGGGAAGGAAATAAAGAAAAAAGAAGGGAGAGGAGGGAAGAGAAAAAAAAAAAAAAAAGGGAGAAAAAAGAAAAAAAGGGGAAGGGGAGGAAGGAAGGAGAGGAGGGGGGAGGAAGAAAGAAAAAAAAAGAAAAAAAGAAAGAAAAAAATAGGAAGGGAAAAGAAAATGAGGAAGAAGGAAGAAAAAAAGGAAGAAGAGGTAAGTAGGGGGGGAAGGGAAAGGAAAGGGAAAGGAGGGGGAGGGGGAAGAAATAAAGAAAAAAAAAGAAGGGAGAGGGGGGGAGAGAAAGAAAAAGGAAGAAAAGGGAAGGGAAAGGGAAAGGGAAAGGAAGAGAGGGGAAGAAAGAAAGAAAGGGGGAGGAAGGGAGAGAGAGAGAAAGAAAAAAAAAAGGGGAGAGGGGGAGGGGGAGAAAGAAAGAAAGAAAGAAAGAAAGAAGGGGGGAGGAAGAAGGGGGGGAGGGAAAAAGAAAAGGAAAGAAAAAAAGAAAGGGAGGGGGGGGAGCCTCATGCAAGGAAGGCAAAGGGTCCCAAGACCTCAGGGGCGCTGGGAGCCCCGGGGGGGGGGGGGAAATGCAAAAGTAAAAACAGTTTTTTCCTTCAGCGATGCCAAGGACTCATCGCACAACACGGGCTCTTCACTTGAGTATGGAATGACACCGTCCCCAGAGTGGAAACGCACACCAGTGCATCACGGCCGGGGGGGGCATTACATTTTTTATCTTATTAAATCAAAACAAGCGGCCAGGGAAAAATTTATAAAGCATTTACCATCCACGGTGATAAAAAGGTGGGGAGCACTCCCATAGACCACATACGTATACACAAAATGCCAAAATTCACAAGATAATTTGGGCTAGAAGCAACATTCCAACCATAGTTTATGTCCCTGGCGCAGAATTTGCTCTTTTTGGGGCAAACAACTGGATTTTAAATCTGTTTTTTTAAAGAACAATAATAAATGCAGCTTGTAGCCCTATATGCATTTGACCACTGCCCCCCAAAAAGAAATGGTTTTAAAAAATAAGAAAGTTGAAAAAAATTAATTTAAAAATAATATAAAGAAAAATAAAACCCTAACCCACTCCTTTAAAAAGTTTCTGGGGTGGTGCAAGGAGACCTCTTCCCCCTTTGCTCTGGCCCTTTGAGGGTGCCTGAAGGAATACCCCCACAATCACCCCAACCAGCGGGGGAGGGGGAGGGAAAAAGAGAGAGAGAGAAGAGAAGAAGAGAGACCTTGGGTTCACATGGACATGTACCTTTCCAGCGCTTTTATATAAACATTACTTGCTGACAAAACAAAATTAAAAAAAAAGTTTTTTTTTTTGCAAAAAGTTCTTAAAACCCAAAAAATTACCCATCCAAATATTGTGGGCTGCTTACGTCTTTTACATTTCTTTCTGGTTAAGTTTTCTTTTGTGACAACCTAGGGCCGGCATGTTTTAACAATCTTCTTGGCTCAATGAATGGGTTGCAGGTCCGGTGCTCTCCTGTTTGCGTGTAGGGACCCGTCCGCTATGAAAACTAAACTTTCCCCGACCCCCAGTTTTTGAAAAAAGAGGCCCCGGGGGCCTCTGGGCACCAAATGGGGGGCTTATTTATGTACATTTTTTGGCTGGAAGAAATCAGGTGTCACGACGAAGTACAGAGGGGGAAAATATTTAGATCTGCTCCCCTTTACTTTTGCAAATAACTAAGGAAGGAACTGGATTTCTGAAGGGGATGCACCATGCTAGCCTGCGGGGTTGACCACCAAACACAGCTTTCCTTTTGCAGACTTTTCTGTATAAGGAAAATATTTTTTTATGTGTTGACGGGGATTTTAAAAATGCACTGCCTCTCAAACATCCATTCTCTCTACATGCTACACACTAAAGAACATGTTCCTAATTTTTTTTAAAATTTTTGAGGTCAGAGTCTCTAAGACGCCTTCCTTTCCCTATCCTCCTTCCTTCCCAACAGCAACCTTGTTTTTATTGTTTTCAAAACGGGATCATAAACCAAAATCTTTTTTTTTCCCCTTTCAAAAACCTGGTGATGAAAAAAAAAAGAAATAATTTTTCGGTGGTTGCAATAATATCAATTAGAATATGAACAACTGTAGACCCAAAAATCAGGGAAAGAGAACACAATCTGCATTTGAATACAAGAAACACTACACTAAAGAAAAAAAATAATTCCTTTTTTATAGCTTGTCCGTTTTAAAAAAGGGGGTGTTGCTTTTTTTTTAAAAAGTTGAAACCACATCCACAAAATTAGTAACACCGTTTTTACTACCCCTCAGCTCCATAATATTTAGATCGTTTTATGTATTTATGTTCTCTGTGGCAGCTTGATTGGGGATATTTTTTTCTTTTTCAGATAAATACACCTTGTCCTCATTAAACAGCGTTCTGCATAAGGGACTTTTAAACAGTAGCCAAAGTTTTTTAAAAAAGCAATAAAATCAATAAATCAAATTTTCTCCACCAGAAGCTAAAAACATATTGATTTGTTTTAAAAGTTCTAAATACCACATATGGTTTTCACAGGAAACCATTGAGTTCCTATTTCACTCGAAATCTTTGTACATCACCTGCCATTTTACTACCTGTTTTGGGTGTTAAGGGGTGATGCAATTTTTCTGTTACAGGAAGTTGCTTTCAGACACTTGGAACACGCGAGAAATCCAAGGAAAAACTGGGATTAGTAAAGTTGAACCATTCTCCTAGCTCAAGGACTTGATGGATTCCAGAGATTAATGCCCAAAGGGAGAGTCTCTCTCCCTCCTCATGTAAGGAAAAGAACTGTGAGATCTATGCCTTATAAATTGTGCCCAAAATGGTGGATGATGGATTCCTTTGAGGTAGTCTTTAAATTTCAACTGTGGTTTAGAATTTCCATATCTAGCCCATTTGTTTACTTCATTTTATTTATTCAAACTATTTTAACCTACCTTTCCCCTTTAAAAATGAGACAATTATAACCAATTAAAGACAGTACTTAAGTTAATATTTGAGCACACATTACTAAAAGATCAACAAATAACAATACCAAAGAACATAATGCCAAAAACATGAGGGAAAAACTTCCCGGGTATATAGCGCTGGTGGCAAAAATATGCTTATTGGTACGTGATGGAATCAAATTACTCACGGCTAAGAGGAGCAGTGTTTCTGTTGTGGATCGCCACGGAAACAGGCCACATTTAGTCCTCAGAATATGAACAAGAGTTGGGTTGAACCCTCCCTAGGACATTGCTGCTGTCTTCAAATAAAAAGTTGGAGAAATCCATAACAGGAGGGATCCGCACATCTTATTTGCCCTTGGTAATCAGTCAGGGCTTGCTCTTAGCTGTAGCTGAAGGGTGCAGTACCTTTTTTGATTTCATACAGTGCTCAAGACCCACTAATTTGGGGATCTGTGCCTTCCTTTCTAGCTCTGACCTGGGAAAGGAGTGCATACCTTTTGTTGGGGTGAATCTCAGGAAAAATGTGGAATGTGGCAGTAAAGCAGATACTGTGTAGGCTAACTCTGACCTTCTAGGTCAGGGTGGCGAACAAGTTTGACAAAAAGAGCCAAAATTTTAAACTGTGAGAGTCAGAGAGCCACACCACACAGTGACCTGCCAAAACAGACAAACACTCACACAAAAGCATATAATTTTAACAAAATATATTAAACACAATAATAACATGCTCAGTCAGGTGTTTTTTGTTACCTTGTTGGCTTTCTTCCGAGGGCTCGGGGCGGGCGGGCGCAGAAGAAGGGGAAGCGGGCTGGAAGGGCCGGAAAGCGACGCGTCGCGCCGGCTGCTTGCCAGTCCTTGGCCGCCGCCGCCGGAAACGGATCGTCTCGCAGGCGGCCGCGGCGGCGAGGAGGAGGAGGAGGAGGAGGGGCTGCCCGGGCCCCGGGCTACTCCTCCGCTCTCCGTGCGGGAGGCATTTCCGGGAGGGGAGGGGAGGGAGTGGGTAGTTTGAAAGCTTGTCCTGCGCGCCCCCTCCTCTCCCCTCCCCCCTTTCCCTTTCTTTCCCCCGTTAAGCCGGGGGGGGTTTTTGGGGGAAGGTGGCCGCCGGGGTGGGGGGGAGGGAGTGGGGTGCGCTGCTTGTCCTGCGCGCCCCCTCCTCTCCCCCCCCTCCTTCCTTCTTTCCCCGGGAAGCCGGGGTGGTCGGGGGAAAGGTGGCCGCCGGGGTGGGGGGAGGGAAGGGGTGCACTGCTTGGCATGCCCAAACCCCCCCGCTCGCCTCCTGCCGGAGCCCTGGAGGCAGCCAGCCGGCAGGAGGGCGCAGCCACGGCCCGCTTTCTTCCGAGGGGCTCGGGGGGGCGGTGCAGCAGAAGAAGGGGGCCGGAAAGCGACGCGTCGCGCCGGCTGCTTGCCAGTCCTTGGCCGCCCCCACCAGAACTGGATCGTCTCGCAGGGCGGCGGCGGCGAGGAGGAGGAGGTGGAGGGGCCCGCCCAGGCCGGGCTACACCCGCTCTCCGTGCGGGAGCAGTTCCCGGAGGGGAGGCCCAAAGGGGAAACGGTGAGTTCTTGGGGGAGGGGGAGGAGGGGGGAGGAGGATGGGAGGAAGCGCCGGAGGTGGAGGGAGCTGCCGGCTGTGAGCCCCGCCGCCGCCCCCCAGCTACTGCGCTCAGGAGGTCCCCAGCCTGGTAAGAGGTGCCAACCCTCCCGGCTCAATTCCATCACCTGCCCTCCCCGCCCACTCTTCCTCCTCCCCCTCCTCCTCCTCCTCCTTCAATCCCACTCGCTGCGCATCTCAAGCGGTGGCCATCCAGAGCGCCCGGCAGCCTCCCCAGCGCTGCGCCTCTTCGGGATGGGGGGTGGGGGGCACTCCGGCTCGCTCTCCGGCTTGCCTGGCTCGCCCGCCCGCTGGCCCGCTCTTTCCTCCCTCCACCTCCTCTTCCCCTCCTCCTCCTCCGACGATCTGCCACGAATGGTCGGGCCCCCGGTCTTTCTCTTCTCTCCGCCCTCCCTCCCGTCAAACACACACACACACATGATAAGAGGCAAAGAGCCGCATTCATTTTGGCCGGAGCCGCAAAGCGGGTCGCGAGCCGCGTGTTCGCCCCCCCTGTTCTAGGGTTGTTTTTCTGGAGGATACTCTTTGCACAAACCTCTGCAGTGTTTAGCAGATTTTGGAGATGAACCCCCTCTTCCCTGGGGTTTAGAAGAAGGATGGCAACTTCCCTGATAGTGTACTCAAAAGGGTTTAAAAGTCACAGTTGCCAGATGCAAAATTGGTTGTACATTTATGGACCCCTTTTATAGTAAATGTTTGAATCCAGGCTCATATCAAGATGTGAAGTTTTACAGTGAATGTGGGGAATAACAGTTGTTCTCTCTGGGGTTGGAGGCAAGAAAGTCGAATCACTTAAAAGA
>JAWVWN010002221.1:0-35746 GCA_037367305.1 Phrynocephalus vlangalii | reverse complement strand
AAAATCAGATAATTTGTTCATACTCTCCCGACAAAGAATTCCAAACAGCTTCATCTAGATGATGTGTTGAAGAAGCCATGAGTAAGCTGGTACAAAATGCCTCACCTAACATATATGGTATACTAACTTCAGATAATAAGGTCAACCAAGGTCTGGATAGTATTGATATGGAGATTCACGTTCCCCAATAAACCCAACCCCCGGCACAGTACATTCCCCCATCCCAGCCAACTCCTCTGGTATCGAATTCTACTACCACCACAGCTGGGATAACAAACACAGGCCTGGAGATAGCTGAGAGCCACATAATGGCTTTGTTGAGTGAACTGGCTATAATTATTGGGATAACTGTGTTGGCTATATCCCTGAAGCTGGATCAGATAGCTGACCAAGTTGCCATTCTGGAAGAAACCCTCACAGAAACTAAAATCACTCCCCACTATACTCAATCTTCCTCTTCCCTTAAAGAAACCACCTGCAGAAGAAAGCACTCGGAGTTAACTGGAGAGCCTATAAGTAATATTTCAAGTAGACAATACTCACAATAGCTAATAGTTACTCAAATAATCCTTGAGGTTGTCAACAACAACATAAATAAGGGGAATTGGTCCAGTAAACAGAGGATACTTACATCTTTAAGCAAACTATTACAAATTGATTTAAATTCCATAAAATATCTTCAAGGTTCACGGAGGCTGACCAAAATAAAACTGGACTTCTATAAGCCAACCATTCCTCTCATGGTGTTCCGGATGAAAAAAATTTCTTAACAAATTCTCTATAGCCCCCAAAAGAGTACTGTATATACATGAATATAAATCTAGTTTTTCAGCCCTAATTTTGGGCTGAAAAGGGGGGGGGGGCTTGACTTATATTTGGGTCAATACTTTTAGCCACTGAGAGGCAAGTGCTTGGGTCGGTGGCTAAAAGTCATTTTAAACATCGTGCGCTGCTTCTCCTGACCCCCTTCTGCATCACGGGGGAGCACTTGCCTCAGTGGCTAAAAGTCATTTTAAACATCACACACTGCTCCCCCAAGTCAGAAAGGAGGAGCTGCCAAGCCCTGCTGCATTTCCCACCCTAGACTTATACTCAAGTTAATAAGTTTCCCCAGTTTTTGGAGTTAAAATAGGGGTCTCGACTTATACTTGGGGCAACTTATACTCGAGTTATATGGTATTTTCTATTCCAGAGCATGAGGTCATGCAAGAACCATTGGACTCAACTGAACGACTGCCTGCACAGGCACAGGCTGATAACTTCCTTCTTAAAGGGGAACATTCACAACTCAATCCTACTAGTCACTTATTTCTCTCGGACTACCATCCTTCGGCTAAGCTCAACCAGTCAGGTGCAAATAGAAGCCTGAATGCCCAAATTAATCTTAAGGAATTAACACCCTGCTTTGGAAAATCCCTCCAACAAATTGAAATCTTTCCCAGGCTCCCTAAGAAGTTAAAACCAGATACCTCAACAGTTCCCACATCTCTGGAATCCCAAAACACCTGCTCAGTGCAGGATCCATTGGACCCTTCTGTTTCCCCTCTTGAAATTAATAACCCAATGAAGCCATCTACGGAGACAATAATGGAAGAACTCCCATTAGACATTGTTAAGTCTCCTGCACATGAACCTCCAGCAGGTGAGAGATGATAAAATCTCACTTTCTGTTCAACCCCTGCCAGCAGCTCTAAGACAACATGATTCTGCTGACTCATCCCCCTGAGAAATTAACTTACAATTGGATCTTGACAATGAGGTCTTATCACAGGAAGATCTTACAACCTAAGAGCACTCTCTGACAAGAAGCGAGAATCTATTATCATGGTTGTATGTTGGCATATACGAATGAACATTTTTAGAAAGACAGGAGGAGCCATTTTTAAAAGTCAATGACAGAATACAACCAATTAATATCCTTGGGGGAACAAGTTATTTAATAGTATTCTAGCTAGCTGCAGGATATTACAAATAGGATTATTTATCTTCTAAAACTGTACAAAATCCATTGCAACATCAGCACTTTCTTACTAGTACTGTAGCAATTTGCCACAGCTATTTAGGCTACTGGACGTACATAAGTTTAAATATTCATATGGGTTCTGGCCAATTAAAAGGAATCAGAGGTACAGAAAACTAATGAATTCCCATGCTGTTTTGAAGAATATTAAATTTAAACCAACTTTTTTTTAGTGCTGGATATGAGTTCAAACTGTGTCCCCCCGCCCCCACAAAAAGATTAATAGTTTATGCCACCACTGTATCCAGTCATGTGCACTTATGTTATTGGAGGATCCAAAGCCTCAAATTTGAGGCCCCAAATAAGCATCTAAAACTGGAGAAGTATAATAAAAATGATTTATTAAAGAGTATATAACAAATTTTAACACGTGTAGTACATTTTCTTTTTAATCAACAGAAGCAATTATAAAGGTCAAAGACGTACAGGAGACACCAGTGTCATTTTAAATTGCTCCCCTGCTCCCTCAGAATAATGGTACTGTATAGGGGGGGAAAGTCTCTGATTTGAGAAATTCTACCTCATTCTTCATTTAGTTCTTATGCATTTCAAAGGCAATTTTAAAAAATGGCAAAGTTACAAGCTAGCTATTAATAGCTAGTTATTCAAATACATTCTTCAATGAAGATAAAGACTGTTTTAAAAATGAACTTTTCAGAGCACAATATTGGGGGAAATCAGTTGCATAACAATGAGAATGACATCAGCAGCCAAAAAAAATCTTTAACTTAATTTAAAACTTCTTCCTCAACTCCTCCAAATTTGTAAGGATCCCTTAGGGTTCTCTTTTGCACTGAGTGAGCAAGACTTTGGGAGCCACAGGAAGGGGCTAGGGGGCCCCTTCATACTGGAAAGCCATGCTGTCATTCCCAGTGATTTCCCCCCCAGTATGAATGGGTTCTCTTCCTTGCTCTAAGGCTCCCAAAGACTTCTCCAGAGCAAAAGGGAAACCTAAGCAGCCCTGCAAACTGTTTGGGATAAGAAAGATAGGTGGTTTAATATTAAAGATTTCAATTGCAGTTAATGACATCCTCTTTGTTATGGAGTGTAAAGCTATGTGAAACTGGATTTCAGCAGGTCAGGTTTCCTTTGTCTGATTTTCATCACGTCTGTTTGCTTTTAAAGCAGGATTACTTTTAGTCTTGTCCAACAGCTGCACATTCATGTGAGAGCTTATCTGAAAACTGTCCTTTTAAAATCCAAGTTTCCATCCATTCCAGTCTACACATGAGCACACACAGACAAGTGTGAATTGCCATGGGCTGCAGAAAATCTTTACTGTACGTGCAACCAATATGTTTAGAGCCCAATGGCTCTGCACCTAATTTCTGAAGAAAAGAAATGTGTTCCCTTTTATTACTGTATACAGAGCAGTGTGTGCCTTTGCATTTTCTTTATCCTTAGCTGCTTTCTGAATGCCAGTCATTCCCAGGGAATTCACAACTGGGGTGGCAACCAATAAACCTGCTATCAGAAATTTCCGATTGTTCTTGTTGAACAAGGTGCCATTACGATCACGCAATCCCTTTCCCACATTACTTTTTTTCTGCAGTTGTACCTACAGAGCACAGAAAACGCCTTCCACAAAGGCGAGAACTGTGTTACATTCATTATATTTTTAAAAGAATATTCATCACATTTCAATATCTAGCATCATGAATTGTTGGCATGTAACATAGTTCTTGGGATACTTCAGAAACCTGTTCTTTAAAGTATCTTATTTGCATTACATGAGAAAGGACAATTTATTTTTGACTCCTTAGTCATGTAACTTCAGTGTGATCAACAGCTTTTCCAAATTACTACTGGATATGTCATAACTTTAATATGAATTAGGCACTGCTTTACCCATTACAGCATTGTCAGAGACATATAAGTATCCTCTATGTACTTGCAATGATTTTTTAAACATATGAAAGCCATGCTTTTATTTTTAAAATACACACACCCTGTATATGTAGTGCAGGGCTTATTCTTCACAAGGGGTGTCCTGTCCAACAAATGATACATTATTAACCAATTTGAATAAATTATTATGAAGTAGAAAGGATGTATTAAAAAGAAGACACACAGCACTATAAATCAAGAAAAGGTCACCCCCAAATATTTAACAGACTAAGCATAAAAGGCATTTTATTTGAATGTTATTTGTTCTTCATTAGTTGCACCAGAAATTTGGCAATATTTCTTCAGTCCCCCCAATTCCAGATAGAAACACTTGTTTTCATCAAGGAATAAGCTTCAGCATAATTTAATTGGGATATAGCAGAAGCAGATTTTTTAAAAAGAAACCCTATGGTAACTTTGGGGCCATTCTTCTGGTAGTGTCAGTATACAGCTTTTCTTTTATTACCATGAATTTCCATTGACGGTTCCAAAAACGCCATACCATGACCTATGACAGCATTTAGCCAAACAATCTGCCACTAAACCAGATGGAAATGTAACAGGTAATCATTATGGTGGCCACTGCAATGAATGGCCAATCCACTCCCAAATGTCCTTGTGTTATGAAATGTAGTCCATTAAGGGCACTTGCTAGCGTAGCTAGCTTGATAGCAGTTCCAAAAGTAAAGAAAATGTCATTCCGCTGTTAGTGTTCTTTATTTAAGATCCAGCAGCATAGAAGCGGGGTTCTCCAAGTAAGATTTCCACAGGTTAGAAAAACGAGACATGGTGGCACCATCAATGATTCGGTGATCAGCTGACCAGCTCACATTCATTATATGGGCTTTAAATACTTCACCTTTTCTATTAAATCGAGGAACGACCTGGAAATGCAGGAACAGAAGAGAAAGATATGGCACAAATTTGGAGCAGAATGAAATGTTAGTTCAGGTAGTTTCAAACCTTGCTATTTAAGAGTCCCTGTGTTTTTTCTCTCTTTTATCATATTCTTCTTTAACTTTGGAAAACTATCCTGCATAATTCCATTGCATCACTGATCCATGACAAGGGGAGAACTAGAGGTTAAGCTTACCTAACAAAAGGGCAGGTTACTTACCTATAGTGCTTCTGTGAATTCAAATGGGTTGTTCTGTGCCTGCACAGATGTCTTCAGAATCTTTCAGAGCGCAAAAAGCTGATAGTCCCATCCTCACCCCTAGTGTGTACTCCTCCGCCCAACAGTGCTGAACAACCCATTAAGTAAGTGCATTAGGGAGACCCCAAAGAAGTTAAGAACCATACACCTGCTCATTTAAGGCAACTGAGAACTGCAACCTGTCCTAAAAGCTTTCGCATTCCGCCAATCCCACTTTAATCTGCTGCTTTTTGCTTTATCATAAGTAAAAGTGGAGCCTGATAATTGAAAGCCAGCATACCTGTATTTTTCCAAGAGCACCAATAGCTACTTCAGGAGGTAGTATCACTGGTTTGGCATACGTACCACCAATCTAGAAAGGAAGAAGGGAAAGAATCTCCTCTGCAACTAGTCACTTTACCAAAGGTTGTATGACTACAAATCCTACTCTCCTGGTACCACTGGCTCCGCGGGTTAGGGCTGATGGGAACTGTGGCTGAACAACACCCAGAGGGCTGAGCGTTTCCTATCTCTATTTCAGTCTAAGTGTATGTGTGTGGGGGTAGAGAGCCTACCATCTACTCCAGAGCCCATGTAGACATTGCTGCACTTCTTCCTCCTCCTCCTCCTCCTCACCTTCATGACCTCCATGACAACCATGGGTCTATCTCAAATGGTGTCTGCCCCTACTCATTCTGCAGGCCACACCTTAGACCTGGTCTTCTGCCCTGGTATGGATATTGGGAACCTAGGGGTAAAGGAACTTTCTGTAGTCCCATTGTCATGGACAGACCATTATCTGGTGCGCTTCAGGCTCACTGGAACTCAGAGCCTGGGCAGGGGTGGAAGTCAGACAAAGGCAATTCGTCCAAGAAGGTTGATGGATCCAGATGGTTTTGTAGCTGCCCTAGGGGAGTTTCCCACCTCTTTGACAGATCATTCCATTGAATCCTTAGTTGATCTCTGGAATGGGGAAATGAGCAAAGCCATTGACCTGATTGCCCCTGAACGTCTCCTTCCTCAAAGTACAGCCAAACTGGCTGCTTGGTTTACTGGGGAACTGGCAAATACGAAAAGAGTGGTCTGTAGAGCTGAAAGGTGTTGGTGGAAAACCCAGAGAGAAACCGATAAAGAAACAGTAAAAGTCAATTGGAAAGCTTATTCCAAGGCAGTGGAGGCAGCAAAGAAATCATTTAAATAGTCAACAGTCTGCTACACGCTGACCCACAGTGAATAACGCAGATCACTTTGTAACATGCTGCAAAGAATTTGTACAACACTTTACAGCCAAAATTGTACAGATCCGGGCTGACCTGGATGCTGCTATTGATCTGGAGCCTATAAATAAAACTATAAATAAAATAAAACTGAGTGAAAATAAAAGGATAAAGCTATCCTAAAAGAATAAAAAGGATAAAAGGATGGCTTTATCCTTTTCCACTGAGGGTACCAAGTTAAGTCTTCTCATTTCTCCTCTCACAGATACAAGGCCCCATCATAGAACTGTATAATACTGTATATTCGTGTGCTATTTTTAAATGAAGAAACATTATTTTGGTGACTTTTGTGGGTTTTCCAGGCTGTTTTTCTTCCTGATGTTTCGCCAGTCCCTGTGGCCGGCATCTTCAGAGGTCAAGGAGCTCAGGGAACTAGGAGTTCTCTGTGCTCTGGGGTAGAGAGCGAGATTGTGGTTTTTTTTATAGTTGTGGGAAAGGGGGAAGTTGTCCTATTCAGGAGAATAGGTATTGATCATTGATTGTGATGTGGCAGGATTAAGAGTTTCACTGTAATAAGGGACGGTTGATCTGCCTCTGTGGCTGATGCGTGTCGTTACTGAAGATGCCGGCCACAGAGTCGGGCGAAACATCAGGAAGAAAAACTTCCAGAACACAGCCAAACAGCCCAAAAAAAACCCCACAACAGCCATCAAGATCCCGGCTGTGAAAGCCTTTGAGGATACATTATTTTGGTGCTTTATCTTGAAGGTTGTATAACTCACTGTGCCAATGTTGGAAAGTGTAAACGTCCCTCCGGTGAGGTCATTTGTTCCCAGCTGATTGGTGGCCCCCAGGCTTTGCAGGCGGTTCAGTTCTGAAGCAACCTCAAACACGCTACGGGCTTGAACATTCTTCACGTTCGGGACAACCAAGCCTTGTTCGGTATCCATAGCAATCCCAAGGTTATGAGAAGCCTAGAATATAGATGGTTCGTCATTTGTCCTAAATACATTATGTACATGAATGTGGGTCCCCCCCTTTTTTTTCTAGGCAAAATAAAGAACTGTATTCAGCTTTTTTCTTTATTAAATAGTTTGTCACCTACAATGTGATCTGTGGCTCTTCATGAGTGGGGAAGGGAACAGCAAATCTCTTCTCCATTCTATTATGGATTTGCACTGGTGAAAGGATAATGATGAAAATCAGAGCGGTAACGGTTGCTAAGTAACTAACAAGTTGATGTTTGCGTTCCCAGTTGTGTACCAAGTTGCCTGAGCAGTATACCTAGGTGGGGACGCCTTCTCGGTGGTGGCCCCTTCGTTGTGGAACGCTCTTCCGAGTGATGTGCGCTCTGCAGAGTCCCTGCTGGCCTTTCGAAGAGCTCTTAAAACCTTGCTCTTTCGAGAGGCCTTTGGTGCCCTTGTTTAATTTCTGCAGGTGCCCCCCCCCCCGTCATTTGCCACCTTTGTCTATTCTGGAAAGCTAGTTGTGCAGCTATTGAGCCTTTTCGCTAGCATGGTTAGCATGTTCATTATTGTATTTACAGTCTACTGAATTTGTCTATTGTATGTTGTACTGACGACCATTGTTCGGTTGTCTATTGGAAGCCGCCCAGAGTTCCTCCGGGAAGATGGGCGGGATATAAGTGCAATAAATAAATAAATAAATAAATAAATAAATAAATAAATAAATAAATAAATAAATAAATAAATATACAAACAATTGAGAATGCTGCAAACTGTGTCATCATTCTTACGGTAGTGTTTATTATCTGCAACAGGATTCTGGTCTAAATGTTTTATAAAATACAGGGCAAAATCCTACTGCATAGCTATTGTGCCTGCAACTCAAGGTCACTGGAGGAGTGCTATCACGTCACTGGCGGAGTACTATCCACGAAGATAGTTTGGTCATTGGCCATAAATAAATAAATAAATAATATCCACGAAGCCCTTCCACCAGCATGTGGCACCACTGGTTGTTGCACTGGGAATGTGCGACCAACTGTGTAAGTGAACTGCACAATTCCTTGTTGTCACATATAAGGTCTGGCACTGGCACACTTTGTTACACCGATGTGAACTGGATTTTGATTGCTGTGTTGAGAAATAAGTGAGAGAAAAGCCACTTGTTAACCTAAAAATAAGATAAACTTACAACACAATGAAATGCCGTATCAGATGTATAGCAGAGCAGCCACAAAGGCAGCAAGCAGACAGCAACAAGTAAAGGGAGAGAAGGACTGACCATCCTGGGAATGATGGTCAGTCCTTCTCTCTGTACTGTGAAAGATGCTGTTCATTATTCATGAACTATTAATCTGATACTGCTTCCTTGCTAAAATAGCCAGAGGAAATTATTTTAGGGAATCCAGAGTAGCAGTATAAATTGTATAGTTGGCCTAAGTAAAAATAACTGGATTCACCAAAAATCAAAACAACCCCCCCCACCACCAGATTCTAATTTGGGAAAATGAGAGCAAATGCCTAATGAGATTCACCTAACAATCATCTGGGACATGGCAAGGTGGCAAAAGTGAGCAAGGATGACTTGCTGAAACCTCCCTGCACCGGTGCGCCCCCCGTGGTCCATCCTAAAGATCCCCCTAAGTTTCAGAAGAAAAATTTTGAGACGGGGGGGGGGAACTGCAGTGGGGAATGGGGAGAGACCGTTTCCTAGGTTTTCACAGAACTGGTGAGGATAATACGAGCAAGGGCAAGAACCTTATTGAATGTTTTGTTACTATTTTATTATAATAAAACAAAGGAGTAAACGAAGAGTTTACTACCAGTTAAGAGATGTAAGAGGAACACCATCCATATAATATACAAACCTTGTAAGTGATGTTTTGGCAATTGTCATCCAGAGAAGCATTAAGAATAGGGTAATGTAATAAGCCCAGTGAAGCAGCCTGTAAAATATTTTTAAAAATAAAATAAACACTTGTAGCAAATGCAAAATAAAAACCAAAAACTCATCACCAATTGCCTGTATTTTTACTGGTGGTCAAATACAGTTTCTATACCTTGCTGTGACTAATTTATCAGGTGATGGAATACATCTCAGTTGTGTAATCAGGCCCACGATCAACTGAGATGCATCCTGGATGCACCTTGTCAATTAGACTCAGTAAGTTATGAAAATCTTATGTGAACACCAAAAGAATGTTGGCCAACATACATCGTAGTCTGCACACATGCATACAAATTTACACATACATAGAGTATTGAGTAACCACTATTTTGTGTAACTAGACATGTTGAGAAGCAGGCTTGACTGTTGACAAAATCCAAATGTAGCCCTCTGTAAAGGAATGGGTTCCCTCCATCTACAGAGAACATTTGACCTAAGAGCAGGAACCAACTCATAGAAGAGGATGTGAGTGTCACCAATTTCCCCCTCACCTCAAGCAGCCCAATCCTCTAAATCAGATTTTCAGAGGGTGCAAGGGGTTGCACATTAAAGGGGGAACTGACCATAGTTATTTTTCCTCCCTCCTCCCATGGGAGTCCATTCAGAGGATGTTCAAAATATTCTATTTTAATTTTATAAAATCAATTTTAATCAAAATTTGAGTACAATCAAGGTAAGATACTCACTTTTCTTTTCAATAAGCTAATTACCTGCAGCAACCAACCCCAAAATGGGAAAACTAAGCATTTTGTCAGTGTAAGAGCTTGAAGGACTGCCCATCGGCTAAAGACAATGTACATAATCCTAATGCTTATTTTCACCAGCAAGAAGCCAGTGCTGCAAACGTCAGTGATAAATTGCCACCAGTTCAGAAGTCAACACTTTTGTTTCCTGACATCTGCTACATAGTGTGACTGGTGTGCAGCATGCATTGGTTTTTAGTATTGGTTTTTAATATTTTCATTTGTCTTTTCATATTGTTTGCTTATTACTGCTGTTATTATTGATTGTCTTTGTATTGTAAGTCTATTATTGCTTGTCTGGCGCTTGCTCGCCTGTTTGTACGCCGCTTAGTGTTCTGCCCAGAAGATAAGCGGGATATAAATACAACAATAAATAAATAAATAAATAAATAAATTTTCTGCTGAGATTCATTTAACAATGCCAGCCAAGGAGTCTGGCAAAATGTCAGGAAGAAAAACTTCTTATTTATTTATTATTTATTTATTATTTACACTTGTATACCGCCCCATTCCCACAATGGGGACTCTGGGCGGTTCACAGCATCAAAGTTAAAACAGCAAAAATCAATTACAAACAACAATAACAAAACTGCAATGAACAAAAGTAATTAGGCGGGGTTATAATATCCAAAAATATATAGCCGGAGAATTAAAAAAAAACAAAAACAGAGTGGGCCTTAGACATCGCCGTAAGCTTCTCGAAAGAGGATGGTCTTAAGGTTCCTCTTAAATGCTTGCAGCGATGGAGCCAGCCGTAAATCACTAGGAAGTTTATTCCAAATGGATGGAGCCACTACCGAGAAAGCCCGCCCACGAGTACCAGCCTTACGGGCATCCCTCGGTGTGACCGTCCGCAGTGATAAGGCCACCGAGGCTCGGGTGGGTCGGGCCAGATCTAATTGTCGGGAGAGACGCTCTGCCAAATAAGCCGGGGCCAAGCCATGGAGGGTTTTGTAAACCAAAACCAACACCTTGAACCTTATTCGGGAGGCAACGGGTAACCAGTGTAGGCGAGCCAGGATGGGGGTGGCGCGGTCATAACGGCGCGCACCAACCACCAGCCTGGCCGCCGTATTCTGGACCCGCTGCAATCGCCGAACAAGGTTCAAGGGAAGCCCCATGTAGAGAGCGTTGCAGTAATCCAGCCTCGACATGACCAGTGCCTGTACCACAGTCCTCAAGGAGCCCTCATCGAGGTACGGGCGAATCTGGGCGATAAGCCTTAGATGGTAATAGGCCGACCTGACCACGGCTGACACCTGAGGTTCCAGGGTCAGATCCGGGTCCAGGACGACGCCCAGATTCCTCACTCTTTGCGCCAGCTGGAGGGCGGACCCATCCAGACTGGGAAGAGGGCCACAGTACCCCTCCGACGAGCCCCCGAAGAACATAACCTCGGTCTTGCCTGGGTTGAGTCTGAGCCTGTGGGACCTGGTCCAGTCCAGTACCGCAGCCAAGCAACGATCAAGGGTCCCGACGGCCTCCACTGCACAGGTGGAAAAGGAGAGATAGAGCTGCGTGTCATCAGCGTACTGATGGCAGCAGACTCCATAACTCCGGATGATCTCAGCCAGCGGCTTCATATAGATGTTAAAGAGCATTGGGGAGAGCGACGACCCCTGAGGCACCCCACAAGAGAGTGTCCAGGGAGCCGACAACTCACCCCCCAAGCTGACTCGCTGGGTGCGTCCCCCAAGGACCTCAGAGAGCCGCTCCAGCAGGATACCGTGGTCGACGGTATCAAAAGCCGCTGACAGGTCGAGAAGGACCAGCAGGGTAGAGCAACCCCTGTCAGCCCTCCTCAACAGATCATCATGCAGCGCGACCAGGGCCGTTTCGGTCCCATGACGCGGCCTGAACCCGGACTGGAAAGGATCCAGGACATGGTTCTCCTCCAGGAACGACTGGAGACGCAGGGCGGCGACTTGCTCGATCACCTTGCCCAAAAAGGGAACATTGGCTATGGGACGATAGTTGGACAAATCGTCCACTGCCAAGCCGGGTCTTTTAATAATGGGCTTCACCACCGTCTCCTTCAGAAGACTGGGAAAAATCCCGTCTTTGAAGGAGGTTGAGGCAATCAGTGAAGCCCATTTCGGCATGCTCCCCCCTGCGCTCTTAATCAACCAGAAAGGGCAAGGGTCGAACGGAGAGGCCTGCAATGTCCCAGTGCCCTGGAGGCATCCGCCGGTGTAACAGGCCCAAACTCAACAAACCGAGGCGACCGAGGCGGCCCAACGCTGGCCATGACAGGGGCCGGATCAGGGCAACCGGCATCCAACTCGGAACGGATGGCCTCTATCTTAGATTTAAAGTAGGCTGCGAATGACTCACTAGTGAAATCACTAGGAGGAGGCCCGGGCGGAGCGGGATTGGTGAGGTCTCGGACCACACGGAAAAGTTCCGCTTGACGATTCGAGGCCTCACCAATTCTCAGGGCAGCAAAAGATCTCCTAGCCGCCCTTATCGCGCGAGAGTAGCGACCGTTCAACGCCTTAACCGCAGCCCAATTCTGAGCCGTCTGAGCGTTCCGCCATCTGCTCTCTAGCCTTCTCCGCTCTTGCTTCATCGCCCGTAGCTCCTCGGTAAACCAAGGGGACGAACGGGCTCGGCATCGGATCAGGCGCTTGGGGGCGATCCGGTCGACAGCCCCAGCCACCTCCTCAAACCAACGTTGGGCTAGGGAGTCGGCCGGATCGTCATCCAAACCGTCTGGTACATCCCCGAGGGCCTCCGAAAACCGCACAGGGTCCAGGAGCCCCCGGGGGCGGGCCCAGATGGACGGGCCCGGCTCCCCGCGGGGCGGGGTGGCTACCGCAAGAGAGAAAGTCAGTAGATAATGATCTGACCATGACACGGGCCGGGCCGATAGTCTCCCGACCCCCAGATCAAAACCCCGCGATGTGGAGGCAAAAACCAGGTCCAGGGTGTGTCCACCAGTATGAGTGGGTCCGATGACTAATTGGGGCAGGTTCATGGAGGCCATGGACTCCATGAATTCCAGAGCTACTCCAGACAGCCCAACCTCGGCGTGCACATTGAAATCCCCCACCACCAATAGGCGGGGGGACCTCAAAAGTGCCGCCGAGATGAACTCGGAGAGCTCCGGAAGGGAGAGTGCAGGGTCGCGGGGAGCACGGTACACAAGCACTACCCCAAACCTGTCCCTTTGACCCACCATAAGGTGGAGACATTCCAAACCTGGACTCACCAAAGTCGCGGATCTACTGACATGAAAACATAGCTAAAGAGACAGAACATAGAACATAGCTAAAGAGACAGAAAAACCTACAACTACCAGATCCCGGCTGTGAAAGCCTTCGAGAATACACCAACATTACTTGTTGATCTGTACTATACACACCTTAAGTGATATTTTGGTACGTTTCTAGGCTAATGCACTGAATGTGAAATGCCTGTGGAGAAACATACGTAAAAGACATCACCAGCAAAACAAGGACCAGGCAGTTGCTGTCTTCTAGTGTAACCTTTTTTACTCACCCTGTATAACATGTATGAGCACACTGCAGACCTTAAGACAGGGGTCCTCAAAGTTTTCAAACAGCGGGCCGGTCCACCACCACCCAGACACCCCTGGGGGCCGAATCACAATCCAAAAGCAGATGCAGAGGTTGGCTTGCTCACAAAACATGGGTAGGTGGGGGGTTGTAATTGGTCCCAGGGGCCGGATTCAGGACCTTTGGGGGGGGGCGCATCCGGCCCTGGGGCCTTAGGTTGAAGACCCCTGCCTTAAGATATTGCTTCACTCAACTTCTCATCAGCCATATCCTATACAGCCAATGGTCACAGATAGGAAAACCTTCAGTTCATCAGTACCTGTAAGACTACAATATGCTTATGTATGCTACAGGGGATAAATATTAAACAAATCAACTTCTGTGTTTCCTGAAAACAATGGCCACTCAGTAAGCGTCAATGCCACAAAACCCGACCCATAAATAGATTTTAAATAAATAATTTTGCCTCACCTTTAAAAAGAAAGGCATGAAAGTGAGGTTAACTCCCCGTTCTTGAGCGATGGGCTTCAACTCTTCTCGCAGCTGGATAAGCTGACTGAGATCAACCTCATCGCAGTAACCAAAGTGAGGAATCTTCAAAGCAGCCGTCATGGTTTTCACCATCACCTTCTGGAATCCTGAGGATCAGAAGAGAGGAAACAGAGACCAAAAAAAAATTATATTTAGGGGTTTTCTTATCTGTTGTTTCATATTTTTACATCTAAGCAGCAGTCCTGTCCATCAAGAAATGGACAATCTAAATGTTGCACAACCAATTGCAGGAAGTGTGTTGGCCCAAGGAGAAGGAAAAGCAGTGCAGGAAAGCTTAAGAGAAAATGAAAGGATTTCTATGACAACAAAAGAAGTATCGTTGAACTAAGGGTGGTGTATGGCTAAATGGGCTCATGGTCCCTAGCGGCACCCATGAACATCAGCTTCTTAATACAGTATATATGGACAAGGTTCTTGTGTGTGTTCCTGTCTACACAATAGCTGGGAATCAGCTTCAGGGCCATCACACTCAACATTTAGCCCCTGGATGGTAAGCCACATTTTTAAATAAGCATTTGGTTTGTCACTGGATTCTTAATGAGCACAGTGATATAAATCTACACTGGCAGCCAGAGAAAAAGCCTCCCTGTGTACAGATATCAATTCCTCAATCAGGCTGAACAAGGGCCAGTGTGGTGCAGTAGATAGGCTGCCGTACTAAGACTTAGCAGACCCAGGTTTCATTATTAATCTCAATGAATGAGATGCTGCCACTCCCTCTTCCTCAGCCCACCGACCTCAAATGGCCGAAGATACAACTGGAAAAGTGAATAGCCATATGCACTGCTTGAGCTGACTGGAAGAACTACAATATAGAAATACAGCTACAGTAAATATATCAATTTGTATTCTCTTGCCTGTGGTGCTAACTAAATGTGAAACAACGCTGAGCAGTGTACCATTACAGGAAAAATAACCACAAGCAAAGTTGTTCAGAATAAAAGCACAAGGTAACATCCCATATTCTATGTTTTCCAGTTACTATTTACACAACATATTTGTACGCTATTACCTGATAAGGCCACTGTTTTATCTTTTCCTGCAAGTACCACAGGTTTGGAAATGGGTGCAGGGATTTTTGATGCCCTCTCCTTTGCTGTATCTGGTGCGGACTCCAATTTTTGTGAAGGTGGGATTATTTCTGCCTTTGGAGACAGAGGTAAAATAGCTCCCGTCTGCTTGGCCAAATAATTAAGAATGTCTTCTTTGAGGATACGGTTGTCTTTCCCTGTTCCGACAACTTCACTCAGTTTAATCTGAAATATATACAGCAAGCTAAAGGACTGTGGATATACTGTGGCATACAAGCAAGAAAACACATACATTTGAAATGAACCAGGTGGCAAAGGAAAAAAGTGGTACAAAGAAGATCAGCAACGTGTCAAGGGGACTCCAATTAATTCGCAGTCCATATGGTCTAGATCAGGGGTCCTCAAAGTTTTCAAACAGCGGGCCGGTCCACCACACCCCAGGCACCACTGGGGGCCGGACCACAGTGGGTAGGGGGAGCGGGGGACCTTGCCGTAGCCCTCTCACTCTGAATGCCCCAGTAGCCAGCATGCTGATCATCTGGGCGGTAGCTGGGGGGAGTGGGAGAAGCGAAATAGTCCACTGCTTTGAACTGCCTCAGCAGTAGAAGCAGCTGTGGAGGCTGGCTTGCTCGCAAAGTAGGGTTAGGTGGGGGGGTTGCAATTGGTCCCGGGGGCCGGATTCAGGACCTTGGGGGGCTGCATCCGGCCCCGGGGCCTTAGGTTGAGGACCCCTGGTCTAGATCTTAAGACTCTTTGCAAGTCCATTGAAGCCATGTGAGTGCGAATTCAAGACTAGTATTTCTATAAGACATCCATCATTTTATCCTCTAATTTAGTGTAAAGATGCCTATAATTGGCCAGTGTAAGAGAATATAATCCTGTTTCACCCATTTATACCATAATGACTCAAGCATTTGTTTAAGACAATACCGGAAGCCTGCCAGGTAAAGTTCCACATGCAACCAAAGGCTTTGTAATCAGGACACCCATCATATGGCCAATGTCATATATGACCAGAGATGACAGACAAGATCTTCCTTGGAGGATTTACTATTTGTGCCACAAGCAACAGAATGTCACTACATGGCCTCACTAAAGTGGACATTACGAGTGGCCCCTTTCTCTAGCATATTCTCTTCCAGGTAATAAAAGAGGCAGAAACTTGGCTGAGTTGTAAATTCCTCACCAGATTCCTGAGTGGTAATAATTATTTTCCTCATTCAATTCTGTGTTGGCTATTTATGTACTGTATTTTTTATTTTGGTACTTTTAATATGAAATTGTTTTGTATTTTATACTGTATTTTATATATTTAATTCAATTTTCTCAATAATTTTATTATAATTTCCTATATGGATATATCCTAACATATGTAATACCTCATTCTAATATACAATATACAGATGCATAACATCTGATATACTGAACAGTAGATAAATATCATAATAAATCAATAATCAACAAGCAGCTGGGTTGTCGCCACATGGGCCTCATAATAATGGGGCAGATTGGATAGATAGATAGATAGATAGATAGATAGATAGATAGATAGATAGATAGATAGATAGATAGATAGATAGATAGATAGATAGATGCCCTAAGCACATCCAATCTCGCCTGATTTCGGAAGCTAAGCAGAGTCAGCCCTGGTTAGTACTTGGGTGGGAGACCACCAGGAAATACCAGGTGCTGTAGTCGTCTGGAGTAGAAACTGGCAAGCCACTCCAGTATTCCTGCCAAGAAAACTCCATGGACATGGAGTCACAAAGATTCAGTCATGACTGTAACAACATCAACATCAACAACAACAACAACAACAACAACAACACACAGAGAGAGAGAGAGAGAGAGAGAGAGATCCCTACAACTCCCCCACCTAGTTGCAATGTTATACACATAGTTTATAACAAATGCATTTTACTGGGCATGTACACACTCACATGTGCAACAGTACACAATATGAGAGATCTAGTGCAAGACATTCTTGCTCAGTACCAAGTCAACGCACATTGTTTTCCATGGCAAGGCGTCGAACAGCAGGAGTGGCCAAGGTTTTGTGCCCTTTAATCTGCTGGTGGGTCTGTTCTTCATGTGACACAGCAGGTGTTTCCACAACGTCCTCCTCAGAAGCTACACCTAAAGATTGGACAGCAAGTAAAGAATGCATGTTGCATGGCATAAGACCACATTAATCTGTCTCTTTCACTTTTACAAGTAGCTTCCCCATAGTTTCTCATTGTTGTGTTTTATTTAAATGTGTACTAAATGCAGTTAATCATATACTCAACCTGCAGTGTGTGGGGGAACACAGCCCTTTCATACCCATCTCATTAAGATGCAGTAGAATGGCACTACTGTACAAGGAGGAAACTTACAAGGTGCTGTAGTCATGTTCTAGTATGAGATTTGATTTCAATTTGTACTTCAAGAAAGGTAGCCAAAACACACAAGCTCAATGCTTGTGCATAAAATGAGAAATAGGAATCTATTATGTTTGGACCATAATTTGAAAAAAATTACCATTTTGGACTCTAGTTTTTTTTAAATCATATATCCAACACAACAGCTGCAATCCTAAAAAGTAACTTCTCCATGCCTTGTTCAGAACTTGGCCCCAGATCATGAAGGTCTAGTATTAAAAGGCTTCAAGTACAAAAAAAAAGTTACTCAGGCATATACAACTCATCAGGTAAAACACATCTGGCTTCTGTTCTCAGTATGACCAATATACAAAGAGGAAGGAGGACATAACATATTCATTTTATTTTTCTATGGTCCGGTGAAGAATTTATTGTGGTTAGTGGGTCTGCTGAGCATTCAGAACAATTTTTTTTTTACATTTTTAAAAACTCATATTACTGTAATTGTGTAGGACTAATTCATAATGCCCCCCCATTTCACATGATGGTGAAAGTCAGTTACGGTTACCTTTCAAGGCAGCTATTTCTATATCCACCAATGGTTTCCCCACATGGGCAATCTGATCTAAATCATAATACAGCTTCCTGATAACGCCATCATAACGGCTGGTGATGGTGACAGAAGCTTTATCGCTCTGCACTTCACAGATGCTGTCAAACTGAGACACAACATCGCCTTCTTTTACATACCTGAGGGGGAGAAAAACAAATTTAGATACACGGTAGAAAAGCAGTTAATCATTGCAAACAAAATTGAAGTGCCCCAGTTCTTTTGCAATGTTGCACTGCTCTCAGCCCCACCATTACACAGAGTAAGGCAGAACTTGAATACTACTGTTCTAAAGGGAACTCACTGCTTCTGGGCAGTCAGGTTATCATGAATCATTACTACTTCTTCAATGGTGCAAGTAACTGACTGCATTGCACATTGTTAAAGCACTGCATTCTTCATGCCCGTATACCAGGAAAATGCAGGTCCATATTCTCCTGGTCTAGCTCAGGGTTTCAGAGTGCATGGTTGTAGAGTCAGGAAAAGGAAGCACGAATCCTCCCTGTATGTCCTAGAGGGGCCAGTCAAAATTTTCCAAGCACATTTGACTGATGCGTAACATGCTTTGTCATCTGTGCAGACCTGGGTCCCAGAGCATCAACAAAAGAGGAGGGCTGGTAGATCTTGGTACCTCATGCCAGGGAAGCTTTGAAAGGCTTGTCATAAATTGGAAATTCACTGGATAGCTTGTTAGTTGCTTGAAATAATTAAATTCCTCTATGAGCCTGTCTAGTGCCCAATGCAGGAGCTGTTGTCGTACTGTTAATACAATTGTCATCTTATGGGAATATTTCTCATATCGTGGGAATGTTCTGAAATGCTCATGAATGCACTTTCATAACAATGAACACCAGGTTTGTTCAGCGTCAACATTCCATTTTGATTCTAAAGATAACTGAGTATACCAGCTTTCAAGGAGAGATGTACCTATTCTATTTTGCATCACACTGAGACCTTACAGAGCTATACCCATCAAAAACTGGAAGCTACCAGAACGAAAGGTACTTCCAATTTGGCAAACCGAAGCTATTTATGTTGCAAAAAAGGCATGCCTATGCCAGGAACAGATTTAAAATGGAGAATCCCACCTCATGGAGGCTTCTGGTAATGTGAGTTTCAATTTCAGATCTGTCTTTTAAAGTAATGGGGGTTTACCCTGGGGGTGCTCTTGGCCTATATGGTAATAAAAATCCCTCTCAAGGCCTAGAATCAACAATTTTCTTTACTAACATAAGTGTTACATTCACAATAGTTATAACGTCATCCTCTCTTGCCCACCACCAGAAGTATTTTTAAAATCAGCTGAACAGTGAGACACATTTCTCTTGGTGATCTTCAATGACATGCCTGTCTCTCAGGGCGTTTATACACGACCCCTAAGCTCCGCTGCAAATGGCTGCAAGCTCCGGAGCTTAAAAATGTTTCCCCACCAGCTCCGGAGTTTGCAGACAATTAAGTGCGACCCCGCCCACCTACGCACGACCCAGCGCACTTTTCTTGTACCTGCTCTTAGGAGGTGAAAAATATTTGATGCGGATGTGCTGGGCTCTCCTCGCTTCTTTTTGTTTTTGTTTTTTGCCTCCCGCCCCTTTAAGAGGAACCAGGAAGTGACCGGGGCTCCCCCGGCAGCGTCCACCAACACCGGGAGGTAAGGCTTTATTCTTCTGTCCCTTTTTTTCCTCCCTCCCCTCACGCAGCCGGCAGCCAGGAAGTATGGAGGGGTGGAGATGCACGAAGAGCGACAAACCCCTAAGATCTCTGGTCCGAATTAAGGGGCCAGCGGATCTTAGGGGTCGTGTAAAAAGGCCCTTAGACAACTCTGAAATGACTGCTGCCCTTTCCTTCCCATTCTAGCTTTGTAAGGACATACAAGGCAGCTAGTTACACACGGTCTTGCTCTACAGCAAGCTGCATGTTTTAACGTACCATTCTTTCACAGTCACCTCTGTGATGCCTTCTCCAATATCAGAGAGCTTGAACTGGACAATCTGGCCATTTGAAACTTTAAAAATATAAGGGAACAAATGTCAAAGAAAAACTCAGAACTAGAATATGTCTCTTAAAATTAGGCTTAAGTCCAAAGTACTTACTTCTAAAACAGACCTGTAGGTAATTCTCACTAAGCTCCAAGGAGGAATAAAGGAATAATGAAATCCATAAAGCTGCAAAAGATTCATCCATGTTTATGTGGAGATAGTCCCACTGGGTTCAGTAAGGTTTGGCAAACCAAAATTTGGTGTCCAATTTCCAGATTACCCCATGTATAGGAAGACAACTGATTTTATGAGCAAATGCCTTTGGTTTGATGGATATATTTGTAATAACCAATTTTCCACTTCCAATGTTTTATCCTGTTTAATTTTGTTTGAAAAGCTTATATCCTACCTATTTTTCCAAAAGACACTACAAAGCAGGAGAATAACAATAAATTATACTATGTAGAAACAGTCTTAAGGTACCACTTTTCATGTGATGCAGTCCTATTCTTTATTTATTATCCCCTTATTCCAACTTATTTATCTCGACGGCAACTTCCCTGTCAAATTTACTATCTGTACAGAGTGTGCAAAGGAACTGCAATCTGAGACCAACTGTAGTCCTTGATTGAGAATGAATACAAATTAGCTTCTTTGTCACACTTGCAGGTGTTTCATTCTCCCCTTCACATAAATGAGCAAACAAACCTGAACATCTTCTAGTAACTATAGTAGTTTGTTTTGTGAGAAATAAGAAATTACAGGTAATGGCTTCAACACAAGCCAGCTTTAAACAGTCTGCTTTCTCCTGGAGTTGTTAACTGCAGTTTCCAGGAAGCATAAAAGCAGAATTAAGAACAGGTTTGTTTGTCCATGTTTAAACAAGGTGATAGATGATTTTCTGAAGCTGGACACAGGGAATTAGGAATTTACAGGTGAATGGGCTGGACAGTGTCAGTAACAGCTTCCAAGGTTCAGAACTGTGAGCACTTCCAAAATTTGAAGGCATTCAAACTTTGTCATCATTTTGAATGGTTAAACCAGGGGTCCTCAACGTTTTCAAACAGCGGGCCGGTGCACCACACCCCAGACACCACTGGGGGCCAGACCACAGTCCAAAAAAAACCAAAAAAGGCCGACATGGAAAAGGGGGGGAGGGGCAAGTGGGCGGAACCCCCCACGATTGGCCCATGATCATTGTGTCTCCAGGGCCCCAGCAATGCCTCCTGCTCCAGATCACCACCCTGAGGTGCCACCGCTGGGATCCCTCTGCTGCACCTCCTCCTCCTCCTCCTCCTCCTCCAGTGGCAGCAGCTGGAGCAGCTCTCCTTCCTTCCTTCCTTCCTTCCTTCCTTCCTTCCTTCCTTCCTTCCTTCCTTCCTTCCTTCCTTCCTTCATTGCATCGGGAAGGAGGTGGCAGCCCAGGCAAACTCAGGCCCCTCATCACCTTCTGGGCAGCCACTCAGGATGAGGAGCAGCAGCCGCAGCAAGGCTGATGCCACTGCACGCAGATCCAGCCGTGTCCCCTGGCCATCACGTCCTCACTGTCCCTGGAGGGAAATCTGCCTCCTCTCTTGGCCTGACCCGACTTGGTGTGCTACAAGTGAGGGAGGGAGGGGAGGGAGGGGAGGCAGAAAGGCATGCCCAAAGCCACCTGCAGCCTGCTCACTGGCCTAGTCCAGCCAGGCTGCGGTGCTCTCTTGGCTCGCCAGCCAGCCCATCACCAACTGGGAAGAAATGCAGCCCCGCCAGCCTCCCAGGAATGAGGCCCTGGCCGTCTCTTCCCTTTTCTTTTTCCACCACCTCCTCTTTGCTGGTCTCTAACCCGGTGATGGTGGTGACAGCTTCAGCCTCTGGCTATGGCTGTGCTCCCTCCTCCCCTCCCTCACTCCAGGGAGCAAGGTAGCAGCTCGGAGGGGGCTGGGTGGGCGGGAAGTAGCTCCGTTTCCCCCTTGGTCCCCTGCTGTCCATCCCTCCAGTGGTCCACTGCCATGGCTGCTCTGGCTCGGAAGGCTGGCTGGCGCTGCCTCTGCTTGCCCCCTTCATTCCTCACCACTACAATAACACAGGCGGCAGCCACACAAGGAAGGCAAGGGGGCAGGGGGAGGAGGAGCAGGGGTGGGGCCTCAGGGCCATGGTGGGAGTGGGAGACTTTGCCACAGCCCTCCTGTTTTAAATTGCCCCGGTCGGCTGCACCCAGCGCCCCAACCATCTGGGCAGTGGGTGGGGGGACTGGGGGACCCTGCTGTAGCCCTCCCACTTTGAATGCCCCACTAGCCAGTATGCTGATAATCTGGGTGGTAGTTGGGGGGAGTGGGAGAAGTGACATAGCCCACTGCTTTGAACTGCCTCAGCAATAGAGGCAGCTGCGGAGGGTGGCTTGCTTGCAAAGCAGGGGGTAGGTGGGGGGGGGTTGGAATTGGTCCCGGGGGCCAGATTCAGGACCTTTGGGGGCTGCATTCGGCCCCGGGGCCTTAGGTTGAGGACCCCTGGGTTAAACAGTCTATATTATTTTATTCTTTGATCAGATCTCTTCAGATTGATGAAACCAAATAAAAAGCTCTCCAGGCAGAAAAAGAAACATGTGAAACTCACCAGCAGTTGTTCTGAATAACCGATGTTGATCGCGATACCTCCACACAGACTTGTCAAGTCCATAAATGTATTTTGCCTTTAAGAAGTGAAAGCTACGGTACAATCGAATGTGGCGAACACAGAGCTGGCAAGGGAAACAAAAATTACAGTCTCAGAATGAAGTACTATTCATTATCTTTTAATTTGCCCCAAATACACAGAAGCAAGTTTTCCATTTCTAGAAAAGTTTTTGGGATTAATAGAGATACATTTGCACTGATCTCATTGCTGATCCAAGGAAGATTTGTGTTCAATAGAAAATATTTTTAAATAATAAACAGTTTTTAATGCTAATGTCCTAAGGCAGTGTTTTTCAACCTTTTTTGGGCAAAGGCACACTTGCCTCATGAAAAAAATCACGAGGCACACCACCATTAGAAAATGTTAAAAAATTTAACAAGCGGGGGGGGGGGGAGTAGATCGAGCCATGGCTCGAGACCACCCACCACCACCCCCTGCACCTGGGGATGATGGGCTGCGCGGTTGAGGTGTGCTTGGCTGGCTAGAAAAAAGGAGAGGAAATGGTGCTCCTGAGCATGCACAGAGGTGTTACTGTACTGGAATCAATCTGAGGGGGAAATTCTTGGCTTACTCTCCCTGCAAAGGGGGTGGGGAGAGCTCAGCCTTTCATCCCTGCTCAGAGTCCTTATAAGAACCCCACACACAAAAAAACCCCACCAACCTGTCTTAACCTGTCCACCCCAACATAATCAAGTCTCAGAACAGGGAATTGAGGGACATTGTCATCGTCGTCGGGGCTGGGCCTGGGCCGGGCGGCGTGCCAGGTGACGGGGGCATCGCGGGGTTTCGGGCGAAGCGTGGCGCGGCGGGTGGCGGCGCGCCTGGCGCCGGGCTCGCTCCTGCGACTGGCGGCGCGCTCGGCGGGCGAGCTGCGCACCGCCTACCCGGAGCTGCATGTCCAGGCCCTGCCCGCCGACCTGGGCGCCGGCAAGGGGCTGCAGCGCGTGGCCCGGGACGCCGCCGACGCCCTGCGCCGCCACCACGACAGCGCTCGCCTCCAGCGCCTCCTCCTCCTCAACAATGCCGGTAAGCACGCGCGGGCGACTGGCCGGCGGGAGCGTGCGCGGGGGGGAGGGCGTCGGGGGAGGGCGCACCGGCGGGAGGAAAAGGCGGCCTGCCGCCGCTCCCCTCTTTCCCCGCGTCCTCTTCCCGGGCGGCTGCAGGTGCTGGGTGGAGGTGGCTGGAGGGCGCACTGGCGGCCGACTTTGTTCCCCCCCAACCAAAAAATGACCATTAAGGGCCGCTGAGGGGTGCGCACGCCCGCTCCTACCTGGCTCAGCCTCGCGGGTCTCCCGGCTCTCTCTCGCTCTCCAGTCAGACTCCTCCTCCTCCTCCTCCTCCTCCTTTTTTTTCCTCCTTCCCCGCCCACGGCCAGCCTTTCCTTGGCGCGCAAAGCAAAGCACGCCGGGAAAGGTAGTCCACTCTCCTCCCCAGGACCGCGTCTCAGACCTGGGGAACAACTACACAACCGCTGCCTTGCTGGTGTGGGAAGAATTTTTCCGTGGCACACCAGCCAAGGTCCCACGGCACAGAAGTGTGCCGCGGAACAGTGGTTGAAAAACGCTGTCCTAAGGGTTTTTTATGTGACCTCCATACATTTTACAACAAAGACATAATAAAAGTGCCAACTTTTTCTGCTATGGTCCATGGGCTTCAAAGCTAACATGGAGCTCTGCATGTGTGTGTGTGTGGTGTGTGTGTGTGTGTGTTGTGTTGTGTCGTTACAGTTGTGATAAGCACTAGTTATTCCATTCTACTCAGTGGAGGTGGGGGGATAATAGATCTACAATAGATCGCTGGATTATGCTCTGGCAGGGAAGGGACAGTCATCTATCCTGTATCCCATATACACAGCAGGGACCCATAGATCTTGGAGGCCAACCTCAGAAAAGCCAACATCAGTAAGGTCTGTACAAATCTGACCTTGACCGAAATCTCAAAAATCTCCTCCAATACAATTGCATTCATTTGATCCAAGAATCACAATGGATTTAGCAGTATTGTTAAGTTAAAAATTGCACAGCTGACTATTCCTTCTAGAAATCCATTTCACATTTTTATGGGCATCCATATACATTCAGGCAGATGTTGTGCTTGTTTATCATTTTCAAGATTAAGTGATTGAAAATAATGTAAAAATACTCCTCCAAGCTACTTCAGCAGCAGAGAGATTCAAACTGATGGTAAAATGCAGAAGCAGTTCTTTTGAGATGCTAAAGAGATGGCAAGCTCAGCCCCAGAGATGTATAGTGGTACCTTGTATAAAGGAATTAATTCGTTCCAAATGAAATTATGTTAAGCAAATTTTCTTTTATACAAATTCCCATAGGAATGCATTGAAAATGGAGTAATCCCATTTTTATGTTGTACGGATTTTCCCCATAGGCGATTATGTTAAGCAAATTTCCCCTATCTCCGGAATTTTTTATGTTGTACAGATTTTATGTTATACAAGCTGTTTGTTATACAAGGGTCCACTGTATTACATTTCACCTATTTTTTTACAATGGTGGAAGGCAGCTGACAGCCCGCTTCCATTTTGAAGTACTGTAATGCATAAACTGAGAATGTCTGCAGAAGAATATAAAAGGCACCGCCCCCTGTATAGTCATTCATGGCATTATGCTAGACAGCCTCCCCCAAATAGCTGCTATCTTGCGACAACTCTAAAAGATGCCAAAAATGTTAAAATAAAAGTAATGGCAACGTTTCAAATGATAAAATATATCTGGCCCTGCACAGGTCATATAATAAGCACTATGGGTACCATCCTCTTTGCTTCTCAAGTCTACATTACAACCAGGACTCTTATGGAATATTTACCATCCAGATGCATATGCATAGGCTCCCTCTACTTTTGCTACAGAAAACAGGCAATCCCACAAGCTCTGCAAGCAGAGTTTTATCTTCCACTCAAATACTGGCCACTGAAATAATCTTAACACACCCAGAAAAGAGAAAAGTAGCTAATTATATGGTGGTTGAATACAATACTTCCAACTCAAGAAGCAACAATTCTTGACATCTGTTACTGTGAATGTAAGAAATGGAAAATGTGGGGAACAGTTGAAAAAGCAACACATCTTTTTTAAAGGATCCTTTAAAGAAAGTACCGTTCAATTGTCCTGTTACTTTAGAAAAAAAAAATGCATTATGTGTAACTTCACTCGCACATTAAATTATTATGGATGGATATAGTGAATTTAAATGCACAGTTAATCAGGACAGCTCTTGTAAATCTATTAACAGTGTTTATGTTTATGTTATGCAAGGGTCCAAAGGATTCAGGAATGATATTACAACAGTCTACTGGTTCCTGGATTTGTAACAAAGAAACAAATACGTGTTTTGCTACCCACTTCCCAAAGCATTTAGGAACTTCTGATATACCCATCCTCTGGTTAAAATCAGTGACAGAATCCTGCTAAATCAGAGATTACAAGGGCAAAGCATCTTGGCATAAGTATCACGAGGATTTCTATTGCAAAATTAAAGGAGTATTTTTGGGGGGATTGTAGGTGGGTGTTGTGTCTGAAAGAGACAAAAAATATTGGCTCATGTGTTTACTCCACAGGTGATTCTGATGTTATTTATATGAAAAACATCACACTGACAAGCCTGAAATCAACAACCCCCTAGAAAGAATACAACAGCTCTGGTGTCTCCAACAGAACTAGGGTATCTGAGGCTCTCCAGATGTTCTTCAGTTCCAAGCCCCATCATCTCTTAACTATGGACTAGGCTTGAGGACTGAAGGGAGGTGGAATTCAGCATTATCTACTGAACCATAGATAGGTTTCCCATTAGAGCCAACTGAATGTCATGCTGGCAGGCTCCACAGCTTGAACAGGGATTTGTACTAAGGGCGTTTATACACGACCCCTAAGCTCCGCTGCAAATGGCTCCCAGCTCCGGAGCTTAAAAATGTTTCCCCACCAGCTCCAGAGCTAACAGAAAATTAAGTGCGACCCCACCCACCTAAGCGCGACCCAGCGCACCTTTCAAGTACCTGCTCTGGGAGAGTGAAAAATTTTGATGCGGAGAGTGCCGGGCTCTCCTCGCTTCTTTTTGTTGTTGTTGTTTTTGCCTCCCGCCCCTTTAAGAGGAACCAGGAAGTGACGGGGGGTCGGAGCAACTTTCACTGGCATTCCGGAGGTAAGAGTGCATTCTTTTCTCCTTTTTTTTCTCCCTCCCCTCACGCAGACAGAACAAGGAAGTGTGGAGGGGGTGGGAACGCAGGGAGAGCGACAAACCCTCAAGATCTCTGGTCCGAATTTAAGGGACCAGCGGATCTTAGGGGTCGTGTAAAAAGGCCCTAAGAAACAGAAGTTATTTGGTAGGGTGAAGAATGTGTGGCTCTCATTGGACTGCATCTCCCATCTGACATTTAAAATGGTGACAGGTACAGGGAATTGTAGTCCCACAACCCCTGGACACCCCTGCATCACTTTCCAAATCAGTGGAATATTATGTTTCTCATGGGCACCAACCAGAGGTCAGGAACATTCCTAAGAAGGCACTGAAAATGTTTTCTGCTCCTGACATCTGGCACTCAGAGGCAGACTACCTGTTCATGGAAGTGCTCCTAAATTTTCATAGCTTATGGGGATGGGATGAATTACTGTACTCCTCATTCAGGACTATTTCTGGTCTATTTTTTTCTTTATTTTTCCCCAATAGTCTTTTACAAGGACGTACCTATAGATAGGGTTGCCTTTAGACTGAAAGGCTGTCGACAGCTGTGGCTGTACAAATCAGCGAGTCACGGTGGAGCATTGGCATCAGGGCTGGAATATAAAGTTTTACGGACGTGACACTTTAGGAGGAAAAAGGACAAAAATAGGCAGACTGTCTGTGACAACTGCCGCCCCCGCGCCTCTTGTTTCTGTATCAATGACTCAAGAGGAAGGACAGGAAATCATGCAAATAAATTCATGCAGGTATTCGAGATCTCCCACCCAGCCCGGCAAGTCTTCTCTGCTCTCGTACTCGGGAAAGAAAAAACAACAACAGCAACTGGACCAACGAGGCACGGACCCTCCCTGTCACCCGCTCTCTGCTCCCTTACCAAGAGCCCAGCAGCCTTGCAGCCGCTTCGCAAGGCGCTCGCGGCCGCCATCTTATTCCGGAAAGAAAGTCCCGCAACCCCTCCCGCCCGTCAGCCAATCGGATCGCCCCATTTGCCCACCGGAGCCAATCCGAAGGCGGAAGGCTGCCTGCGCCCCTTCAGGCCAATTTCCGAGTGGAAAGGGTTGATTTTGAAAGGGGGTGGGTGGGGAGATAAACGTGATAAGGTGTTATTATACAGTACCGTATAAATCGCGGGTCTTATCATCGGCTGGGCATCCAGTGGGTATCCAAGTTCGATACGTGCAAGCGTGCAATTCCAATTCCACGTGCAAGCGTGCACCGCCCACTACATCCCTGGCACGCAAATTAAGAGACAGGGACCTCGTTTCCAATATTCAGCAGGAAGCCAACAACACACTTGAATTAGGTGTTTCCTCCCAGCCCGCTCTTCCTCACAGGGTTGTGGCCACGATAGGCTGAGGAGAAGAATCATGGAGTGTTTTTTTAAAGATGATGCGCTCCAGGGCACTCCTCACCACCATGCTGAGCTGTCCCTCAGTCAGCCTCGGATTGCTGCCTGGGGGCAGAGGAACGAAAATACCCTGCTGAAAGTCAGCGCTTCCTCTACCTGCTTTGTGCAGGGTATTTGTGCGATAAGGAGACCACATGGAAGTACGGCATGGTGCAGTTTCCACCGGCAGTACTCAAGGGGGGGAGGGGGGAAGAGCTTCTGTGAAAGGTGTTGTGAACCGCCCCAAGTGGCCCTCGCTGCCAGATGAGCAGTAGAAATACAGTGGTACCTTGTATAAAGGAATTAATTCGTTCCAAATGAAATCCTGTTAAGCAAATTTTCCTTTATGCAAAATTCTCATAGGAATGCATTGAAAACAGAGTAATCCCTAATCGCGACCATTTTTATGTTGTACGGATTCGCCCCATAGACGATTCTCCTGTTAAGCAAATTTCCCCCTATCTCCGGAATTTTTTATGTTGTACAGATTTTCTGTTATACAAACCGTTTGTTATACGAGGGTCCACTGCAATTAAAAATAAATAAATAAATAAATAAATGGCATATGGATATTGACCCATTGCAAACTGCGCGATCCCACAAGAAAATCCTACCTGGAAGACGTGAAGGCTTGGCGGACCAAAAGGGATGCTCTTTGCTAGCCGCTTCTGCGCCTGCTCCACCCGCGCTGGCAAAGCCTGGGTGGGATCCGAGCCCGGGAGAGGCGGAGCTGCCGCGTGGTCCCTCTGCGGTGCAGCGGCTTCTGTCCTCCCTTCCGTGCTTCCCTGGCGGCGGCCTGGGCTGGACGTTTGCTCTGCCGGAGGTTCCTCCCGGTGGACAGGACCCGGGAGCCGGCTTCTCTCCGGCGAAGGCCCGCGCGGAGGCTCATCATGGGCGACGGGGACCGGGTGGAGATCGATGGCGGCATTATGGAAGGGGTGAGCCGATCCCGCAGGGCAGGAGTCTTTCTTGGAGGGACAAGCCGGGTGGCGGCCCCCGGCAGGCACCATCAAGCAGGCGGTGGGGCTGAATGAATGGGTGTAGGAGAGGGTGGTGTGGGAGTAGCCTCCTGAGATAGATCTGCAAAAGGGAGAGAGCCCCGTTGATTTTTAATCCCATCATCACCCCCTAGCCTAATCGATTCCTGGGCGGTAAAAATAGCCTTTGAGGGCCGGCTTCCCTCTTCGGTTCAGAGGTAAATCCTATTGAGTTCATCGAGACTTAACATTGCAGTCTTTGGGCCTATTTTTCAGGGGGCCTGGGCGGGCATATTCCTGGTTATTAAAATGGGAAAAAAATAGTACATAAAAACAAAGCAAGACTGCAGTCCTTTGTTGAATTAGAGTTCCCTGGATAGTAGTAATAATTGCTTGGCTGTAAGTCAATGCTGACTTATGGTGACCCTTTCCTGTTTGTTCTTTTTTTTTTTTAGGTAGAGAATACTCAGAAGTGATTTGCTGGGGCAGGTTTTGGGGTGTGCAGCTTGCCCAAGGCCACACAGGCTGGCTGGCTGGCTGGCTTTTCTTCCAAGAGACACAGTGGGGAATCAAACTCCCAACCTCTGGCTCCTCAGCCAGATACCTAAACCACTAAGCCGGTGGTTCCCAACCTTACTAATGCCGCAACCCTTTAATAGTTCCTCATGTTGTGGTGACCCCTTGCCCTGCTTGGAAGAGGCCACAAGCCCCCTTTGGCAGGCCAATGCCACAGGTGCCATAGAGAACTTCCCTCTACAGACAGCCTCAACCAATCGCAGCCTCCGGTGCCATTGACTGACAACCCCTCCAACCTATGAAGCTGTACCTCACTCTTATCCCCCCCCCTTCCTCCCCCACTCCACAAGACCCAAACCGATTATGCTTTTTTTACACTGGCTCATGGCGACCCCTGTGAAATGGTCGTTTGACCTCCAAAGGGGTCCCGACCCCCAGGTTGGGAACCACTGGACTAAGCTATAGCGGCCCGCAGTTTCTGGTAACCTGTAATTTCCTCAGCCTTTACATAAGACTGCCTTGTCACCATATAGACACTGTCCATGATTTTGGGATGTGCGAGTGAATGAAGGTGCTTAATTTCCCATAAGAGTGCAGAATGCCTAAAAGCAGTATGAACATTGTCATTCCTTGTACTGTATTTATATTCCATTTTCCTCCAGTGAGTTACACTTTCTCTCTCTCTCTCTCTCTCTCTAAGACCATGGGGTGGCTCAAACTGAGAGAAAGTGACAGCCCCAAAGACACCTGATAAGATTCATGATTCAGGTAGCTTAAACACCTGAAGTCGCAGTCAGACACTGGCTCGTTAATTTAAAAAAAGAAGTGGTTACTGAAGGAGGAGAGGAAAACACTCTTTACAGGCCCAAAAGAATGCCTGATGATTTCAGTGCTTAACAGTTTGTTTTCCTTACAGGGTGGCCAGATCCTGCGTGTTTCCACAGCTCTGAGCTGCCTCCTCCATACGCCTTTGCGTGTGAAAAATATCCGAGCTGGCAGAAGTCAGCCAGGCCTCAGGTAAAATCTGGGGAATTGTTGTGACGCTGGTTTCTATTATATTGTAACATTGGTGGTGGTGGTGGTGGTGGTGGTGGTGAGGACCAGTGAAAGTACAATAAGGTACGACCTCTTTATCCGCTGATTCACTAACTGCGGATTCAGTTATCCGCGGTTGGTGAACAGGGGGGGGGCAGCAAGGGGGGGGGAATGAAAAATAAAATTTACTGCCACTGATGCTCACCACTACTCTCCTCACCGCTGCCTTCACCACCACAGCGGGTGAGCAAGGCACCCTCTGGAGGGGTGGGGTGGGGACTCACTCAGCTGGCCAACTGCCCTTTGAACTTCTCAGTCAGGTCCCAGGTGGCAGGAGTTTTGAACTTCCCTCTCAAACTTCCAATCCGCCGCCTGGGACCCGAACAAGAAATTCAAAGTCCCCACCTCACCCCTCCGGAGATGCCTAGCCGGGGTGGTGGTGGTCCCACGGCTGCTGCTGACACTGTGGCCGTAGGACGGGGTGAGGTGGGGACTTTGAATTTCTTGGTCAGATCCCAGGTGGCAGATCAGATGTTTGAGTGGTAAGTTCCAAACTTCGGATGCACTGCCTGGGACCCAACCCAGAAGTTCAAAGGCCGGTTGGCCAGCCGGGTGAGTCCCCACTCCACCCCCTGCTGGCCCGCGACGGCGGTGAGGAGGAGGGCAGAAGGCATTGGGTAAGTTTTATTTTTAATTCTCTCCCCTCCTTGCTGCCATGACAAGAAAGGAAGGAAGGTTTTTTCCCCCTTTCTGCTTGCCGCAGCTTCTGGTGGGTGCCAATCCTCTTTCTTTAAATTTAAATAAAAGGGGTTTATGGGTAAAAGAAGCCAGATCTTACTATATCCTTTGATTTCATATGATTTTTGCATGGGATCTTTCCTAATCACCATAAAATCATCCTCCACACTGATATATCTGACAGCCTATCTCTTCCCAGATGGATCACTATATCTTACTGGTAAATCATCCATTCCTAAGTCCCACCTCTCTACACATGGACTATAATTTCTAACCTGTTGCCGTGACTCCTGAGCTATCCACAAAAGTGGGTGCTTCTGGGATCCAAGGGAATAGACCCATATAGCATAATGAATTATTTTGTATTGTTTCATTTTGTTATGATTTTTTTTAAAAATTGTTAATAATAAAATAAAACATGAAATGAAACAAAACAAAATGCTGTTTTTTTCTGTTTTATGCCTATTTGTAGCTGAGATGCTCCTGTTGTTTCTTCTTTTTTCCCCCCTTCAACCTATTGCATAGTCTATGTGGAATTGCATGCTTTTTCTAATTTTCTCTCGCTGCTAAGATACTGCAGGTAGGGATTCAATGTGGTCAAATTGCTTTTCCATACACAAAAACATTTCTCCAGTTTGTAAAACTTGGTATTGGGGAGGATATTTCTAAGATAGGCTTCTTTCCATCCGATAAGAAGTTGCTTTGTGGAAGAACAGACAGTCACGACAACATCTATCTTCAGTGGGAAGTGATATAAATCAGAGGCAGGTTTATCGTCTTTGCTGTTTAATATGCCTCGGGGGTACAGTAACTCCCCCCCCCCCGTTAGGGTCCCAACCCGACCCATGATATTGGAAAATCTGTGCTATGTGGATGCTGGGTCGGGTTGGGGGGGGGCTGTTTGGGGCCTCGTAGACTTACCTTCTTCTGGTGGTGCCCCGAACGGGCCTCCAAAGTAGAACAAGATATGTTCTCAGATTGTTACATAGAAGCTATAAGTATATCTTGACTGGATCAGCCAAGGCAGGCTTATACGCTAATTTATTGCTCTCTGCTTGAAGGCCTCAGCACCTGTCAGGGCTGGAAATGGTCCGAGATTTATGTGATGGGCATATGGAAGGTGGAGAAATTGGGTCTACGGAAATCACTTTCACACCTGGGAAGATAAAAGGCGGAATCCATGTTGCAGACACCAAAACAGCTGGGTATGTCTTTGTTCTGTGGTTGTTTCTATGGTAGCAATTTTCGGTGTTCTAGAGGAACATTGAGGAAAGTTTGGCTCTTCAGATTTTAGGGCCTATATGATTTCCACCTCCCAAGCACAGCTAATGATAAAAAGTGGTAGGAATTGTAGCCTGAAACATTTGGAGGCCCAAAGATCTGCTCTATCCTATGGTAGAGGAAATATACATTATTACTGAATGATTTACTGCTGGGGGGGCAGTCAAGCCACACATGCAGTGAATGCATATGACTGACATTGTG
Source organism: Phrynocephalus vlangalii (assembly GCA_037367305.1). Lineage (NCBI taxonomy): Eukaryota > Metazoa > Chordata > Lepidosauria > Squamata > Agamidae > Phrynocephalus > Phrynocephalus vlangalii. The sequence goes on along the minus strand of JAWVWN010002221.1, from coordinate 2,797 downwards.
AAACTATCCATGCTTTAAAAATTGGTTGCTTCAGTAGGTAAATATTCTGGGTCTTTGTGTGTGGTCATTCAGCATAATTATTTTGCAAGAGGCATCTCTACCTTGTGTGGACTGCTGAGTAAAAATTGGACCTGGAAGATATGGATTGAAATTCCATTTCAAGGTACATCAACTTCAGCTTCTCCTTTTATTTCAAAAGGGATTATCACAATCTCGCTCTTCAGGGGTTGCAGTATACAGATCATTAAACTCTTTGCAACCTGCTGGATTAGTAAATAACTACAAGCATTTGGTTTAGGGTAGAGAGTTTCAAAAATGGGTCTTCAGAAGGTGCAAGTGACCACAGCACGTCTGTGCCTCACAAGAATCACTGAAGTACATCAGAAGTCTAATGGCTTCATTAAGTAGCCCCAATCGGCATGCAGTTGAGGATTCCCCCCCTTACCTGATAGTTTTACAAATTATTTTGATTATGGTACATTTATTTTATCAGCTGATGAATAATTAAAACGGGGAAGGTGGCTCCAGCCTTCCAATAGTAACTTGTAGACTTAATTAGTTAAATTGTAATTTATTTCATACTTTTCCCCAGTACTGCCAGAAAAAAACCATCTAGATAGGGTTCTCTATATGGAGTGAGCTATACTGAAGGGTAAGGATTCTAAAGGGTGTTCCGTACGCAGGGATTCTTGGCACACTTGGAGTGAAGAGGCTCACCACTTCCCTGTGCCTTGCTGCTTTCTACAAGTGGAAAGCAACAGGTCTGCAGAGGACATGTTCCTGTGCATGCGTGATCTCTATACCTAAGGAGAAACTTGTGCAGACTTGCTGCTTTCCATATATACGGAGCAAGAAGGTGGGGGCAGGTGCTGCCCTTGAAGTGCATTGAACACTTTTTAAGTAGAGAAATCGGCTAGGCCAATGGTTCTCAACCCGTGGGTCCCCAGATGTTCCTGGACTGCAACTCAGAAGTCCTGGCCAGCTCAGCTAGTGATGAAGACTTCTGGGAGTTGCAGTCCAGGAACATCTGGGGACCCACAGGTTGAGAACCACTGGGCTAGGCTATTCCTTTCTTTGTGTGGATGGCCTCCAAAGGTACAGTATATAAGACACTTTCTGCATTGGACTTGTGCCTTCCATGTATAGAAAGGCGATGGAACTGGTGGAAGTAGGACACTCCCCATCCTCTTGTATTAAACTTGATGCAGGCATTCGGAAAGTTGATATACTGTACTCTACATAGAATAAAATTGATTTGGAGAGGAGTGTTCAGCCCCTTGAGGAAAGCTAGTGCATAACAGAAGTAGCAACAGCAGTAATCATTTCTGCCTTGTGTCCTGTTCCTAATATAGGAGTGTTTGCCTACTGATGCAAGTCGCTATGCCCTGTGTCTTGTTTGCGGCATCTCCATCAGAACTCCACTTAAAAGGTGGCACCAATGCAGAGATGGCTCCCCAGATTGATTATACAGTGATGGTAAGGAAACATTTGTGTTTCAACCAGTTGCCTACAGTTAACCTTTGTAAGTCTTTTGTCTCAGTAGTCATTTCAGGGTTGACAACTGCAACAGAGTTGAACAAGAAAGTTAGGTTTGCAATGGGGGGTCCCTTGAAATGGCTACTGAACCGAGGTCACCCACAAAGGAGACATGGTAAATATGTCAGCAATAGTTATTACCTCTCAAAGACGTTTAGTTGTTTGCTCGCCTTTGACTTGGTAAGCCATTGTTCATAGGAGGGAGCAAGAAAAGCGTTCTTCAAAAGGTTCACTGCTGAAATATTGTAAATGTTGCAGATCAGCCACAATGGAACTGATCCTTCTCTGAACTGGCCATCTGGCAGAGTCATGCAAAAGCAGGTTACGGGCCAGGTTTTATGTTCTTGTTCTGCTGGAAGTATTGCTTCCATCAGCAGCCTTGGAAATAAACCCCATCCTCACTCAGCCTTCTGTCCTCCAGATGACTGGGAAACCCTTCTGGTTTCTGGGCAAAGCAGAAGCAGGAGGCAGGGGATGTCGTGGTAATGGACAGCTGGTAGTGCTGGACTGGACCTAGGTCTGTAACTAAAATAAATACAACCATGCAATTGCTGCACTTGGAAAGAAGTCTAACTGCAGACAAGCAGCAGAATGGCTGTGTATATCAGTCTGTGCCAGGTTCTTCTTGGAAAGTATCTACTTATAATGGTCTTGCATTTTTAAATATTGAAATGCAGTTGAGTTGGAAAGATTCTGCTTGTTTTCCTTAGGACATATGGGAAAAAAACAAAAAAAATTGGTCTTGAACAATTAAATGAAACAACCTTAGAAGACAAAGGGAATAATACTAATTTGATAAGGGAAAAAGAGGTGGTCTGATTAAAGTTTTACAAGAAAAGAGGTGAGATGCTTTCCCATTACACAGTGAACCTTGCCTCTAGGATATTTAACATATGGCAAAGAGGGCAACCCTTGGCAATTTAGTATTTAGTCCCTCCCTTTTTTCCCCTGCCGATTAGTGGAGATCAGCAGTGTCTGCTTTTAGTTTGCAGCAAATCATAGTTTGTTCTTCCCTAGGGCTTAAAAGTGGTTTGTACCGACAATTGCTTCTCTTTGAACAAGGATCACAAACTTGGGATCTTGATCTGAGACTAAATCATGGTTCGTGGAAGCAGAAGCCTAGGATCTGTTTCTGGCCACATCTGTGGACCAAGGAAAGAGAATGAGACAGAAGGCAGACATGAGCTAACCTGCTGTCTTTGCAAAAAGATGTTTTCTCTCTCAGGCCGCATGATAGAAAAGGACCTTTTATTCACTAAAA
>JAWVWN010002220.1:0-48863 GCA_037367305.1 Phrynocephalus vlangalii | reverse complement strand
GGGTTTGGGGGGAGAAAATAAAAAGGAGGCATTATTTTTCATGGTTTTGTTTCTCAACCAAAAATTCTAAAGGAGGTGTTTGCAACCGATACACCGTATAAAAGTGGGTCCCCATTTCCCCCTCCGGGAAAACCCCCTGGGTATTGGCCAGTTTCCCCAAAGGCCACACAGGGGGCTGTGCCACAGGGGCCCTAGGGGAGCATCGACCCAAACCTTTGGTTCTACACCAGAAACAAAACCCAAATCTACCACCGCTATAAAGGTAAAAAAGAACTTCATTTCTAAAATCCCATTGTGTTTTTCTTGAAAACTCCCCGGGGGCTCTAGCAGCACCTCTGGCTATAACCGACACCGGGGGGAAGAAAGGAATAAAGAGTTTTTTTTTCGTGCTGAAAAATGAAATTGCATTTGGGGTTTTTTTGCTTAAACCCTTGGGGCAAGTTACTTTTTTTTAATCCGAGCTCCCACCCATGCTGATTGGAGAATTTTTAAAGTTGAGTATATAGCCCCCAAAGGGAATTTTTTCCGGTTTAGCTCTGCCAGTAGAATTTTCCCCTGTGTTTGGTCAGGGGTTTGCCTTAAGATAAACTGACTTAACCCCATGAACTTTAAGCCCAAGGTCGACCATTACACTGTTTCCCCCCCCCCTAGCTCCACAAAAGGTGTGACCCACATCCTCTTAAGGCTTTTTCACCCTTTTCTAGACGGAGAGCAAATTCCACTTTTAATTTCCAAGCCCCAGACTCCCCTTTAGGATCGATTCCCGCCAATGTGTTACTTTCCAGCATGCAAACCTTTTGTTGTTTTCGGGAGTTAGCCAGCCAGATGGGGATGCAGGACTGGTTGTGCTATTTTTTGTCCAAGTCCCCAAAACACTGGTTACCTGTATGAAAAGAGTTGTTTCCACTCAATGATTCCCAAGGGTTGAACCCGAGGAGATCAAAGCTGACCCCCCCTACAACCTATGCAATGTAGATATTGCACTCTTTCTTTCGTCCAATAGTTGGGCGGGGCTCCATTGGGTAAAGTAGGCTGCTGTCCCAGGGGGTGGATCCTGGAAAAGTAGAGCCACGTATGCCACACACCTTCCCTCGCTTTTTTTAAACCCTTTTTAGTAAAAACCCACATCAACTGCATAGAGCTGTTCTCCTTTTCCCCACGTTGAGTCTGTGCCAGTCTGATTGGGCTCTGTATTAGAACAAGGGAAAACTCTTGTCCCCCAGGGCAAGACTTAATGGGAAAACGACCCAAATTTTTAAAGAGGGGTTCTTTTCTTCTTTTCCCATGGCATTGAGGCTTTCGTTTGTTCCTTCTGCAAAATTGTTTGTTATTTGGCCCTGGTTTCGGGGCATTTCTCCAATTTCACCCCTTTAAATTTTGTTTGAGCAGTACCGGGAAAAAGGGTTCATCGTTCTAAATGGCGGTTTTTTTTACCCCCTTTTTCCTCTAGCCTCTCATAGGGAAAGCCACAGAACCACACCCTCTTGGGGGCGCATTGGTTTTCCCAAGGGCATTTTGCCACACCTTTTTAAGCTGAGACCCCCAAAGCTAAGGGCCCCCTTCACTTTTTCATGTAAATGTAAAATTTTTATTTTGGGTGAGTGAGGAAGTGCCCCACCGGCCCAGGGTTCTTTTTACCCAGTACAAAGTTTAATAAACCCTTTAAAAAATTAAACCACATGATTTTACAAGCTCAAATGGCAGATGGCAATGTAAAAAAATGACAGCTCCACTTTTCTCCACTCCAATTTTTATTATGCACCCAATAAAAAGATAATTTTTAAAACTTTTTTTAATTTGGGGAACCCCCTTTTAGAAAAATAATAAAAACCAAAAGGGGCCATTAGTTTTTACTATAAATAAATTTTTTTTAAAAAAATATTTTAACCTTTTTTTTTTGTAAAAAAAAAAAAAAAAAATAAGGGGGAAAAATAATTGAAAAAACACTTTTTTTTACATCTTTCTTAAAAACCAGTAAAAAAACCCCTTCTACCAAACAGTATATTAAAGACTTTTTTTCCAGTATAGGAAATTGACAAAACAATTTTTAAATTTTTGAACAAAGGATTATAAACATACACAATGGTAAAGCAAAGCAAAATTTTTCTTTATACCCCCCAAAATTGCAGGGGGTGGTTTCAATTTATTTATGCAGGCTACCATAGCCTTCCAAGTGGCGGGTATCTTTTTACTGACCTTGGAGGGATAAATTGAGTCAACCATGAGCGGCTACATGGAATTGATAATATTAGGGTGACGATTGCAAAAACTAAGCAAAGCACACAACACTGAAGTTGAAAAGAAAGAGCTGCTCTGGATTTTTGGGGGGGCTGCACAGTGCCATGGCATTAATTTTTCCCCACCCAACATTCTAAAAATTTTCGAAATTAACCCCTAATCTCTAACCCCCAGTTAGTTGTCGGGGGTCCTTGGGGGATGGGGGGGTTTGGAAGGTGGAAGCTCAAAAAAAGGCGTGGGGTGTCCCCCTTTTGGGGCCCCCCCATAAATTCCTTTTGCTCAGTTTCTTTCCCCTTTTTTAGGCTTGATGGGGGTTTTTAACAAGGGAACACTTAGAAAGCTTCTTATTTTGTCTGTAATGAAATACTTTTCTATCAATTCATTATTGTTTTTTGCCCTAAGGAAGATCTTGGGAGCGTCCGGGGCCACCATTAATTTTTGGAAATCTGCATTGTGTTTTTGGGGGAATAAATAGGGTAGCACCCCAAAAAAAAACAAGCAAAAATCCAAGTGCAAGGATTAAAATTTAATGATTTTAACCCTTTTCCTTTTGATATTTTAAAAATCTTGAAATTTTTTTTACCAAAATTGAAGGGGGGAAAAATGCACCCGGGGGAATTGAAGTCTTCCAAAAAATTTTCTTAACTTGAGGGACCCCTAGGAATTTTTTATATTTAAAAAGTTTTTCCGGAAATTCCCCCCCCAGAGGGACATTGCACCCTAACGGATTCCCTTCAAGTTGAGTTTCCACAACTGGGGCATTTTTAAAAGGGTCACCATTTTTCGGGTTTTAAACATGAAGTGCATGTAATGTCTTTGAAAATATATAGAGAAATTGTCTTCCTTCCCTCTGTCAGCTTGGGTTTGCTGTGAAACAGCACCTTTTGGGTTTTAAAAAACTTTTGGGTTGCCCAGTTAGAACAATACCTTTGAGCTTGTACTGTGTGGGCCAGTAAAAAAAATTTTTAATTTAATTTTTTCTGAGATTCCAACCCAATTGGGGCAAAGGGGGAACCCTGAACCACCAACCCTTTTTAACCTGTAACACGGCCTTCCCCAAGGGGTCGGGGGTACATTTCCTTCTCCATTACCCGCATGCAGTAATTTAAGGGGTTTTAATGGCACACCCAAAAGGAGAAGAGGAAGAAAGTTTTCCAGGGGGGTTTTTTTATTGCATGGGCTCGGGTCTTGAAATGGTTTTCATTCTCTTTTCTTGTTTTCCGGGGGTTTTAGAAACATGATTTTTTCGTAGACAGTGCGAAGGATCCTAATGCTGCACCCCGTTTTCCAAACAAGTTGGGGAGGTGAGGGCCCCTACCGTTTGGGGGCTAGGTTTGATGGATTCATTGCCCCCTTCCTTTTTTCGGGGGTTTTGCTTTTCCCCGGAGTACAGACAATGATAAACATTCCATGTTTTTAATTCCAAGCTAATTCTCAAAGGGTTTTTTAAATGGGGTTTTTAAAAATTTCAGTTCCATGTGTGTTAAATGGAAGTCCCCTAAAGGGAATTTTTGGTGTGTGTGCTTTGTGTGCATGGCACACGTGCGTCCGTCCACACATGCCTTGGGGACAAAAACTGGCAGGATGTGCTGCTGTCAATGTTCAAAGACCCCTTTGTATTGATATATCAGAATGGATATACGTTCATGCATATGCTGCTAGTGGGGCACCAGATAACAAGAGAACAGATACCAATTGGGGAAAATGGACACATTCTTTTTTCATAGGGAGATGAGTGAATATAGTACCTTGATATCGATGATAACATTTGTAAGTGTGGCAATTTCTTTCTTTCCTGGACCATTGATGCCCTTTTTCTAATGTATAAAAAGTAAATGTGTGCAGTGGCTGGTTGTTGCACATATGGCTCATTACCAATAATATTACGCGTATGTTATGGGTAGTGAGCCATTCCCATATATTGTTTACTTATACACAGTTGATGATGTATACATGGTGGCTCAGTGGACTAAGGCTTTCAAAAACTGTTGGCTGCAAAGTTGGCGCGCGGGGGGTTCGAATCCCGAGTGCCAACAGAGGAGTTGAGCTCCCACTGTTACCCCCCAGCTCCCCCCCAACCTAGCATTCGAAAGCATGTAAATGCAAGTAGATAAATAGGTACCCCCATAAAATGTGAAAAGGGTAAAAACAGTGTTTCCTTGCAGCAATGCTGGCCATGTGGCATGGATTTGCTAACACTGGCTCTTTGGCGAATACGAGTGAGCGCTCCCCCTTAGAGTCATGCACGACTAGCTGCATGTGCGGGCGGGGGAGGGACCTTTACCTTTTACCTTATACACAGTTGATAAAGGTGGCCCCTTAGGGTATGCCAAGGGAATGAATACCTCTGTTATTCTCAGATGTAAGTCTTCAGACAGTCCATAGAGCGAGGGAACTCCTTTTTGTTTAAAACCTTTCGTGTGTGATTTTAGCCTTTTCGGGGAATACTCTTCAGTGCCTAACATCAAAACCAGTTCAGGCAGGAGACTAGTTTCCTGCGTAAGTTATTACACAACTACCAGTGAACTACATGAGTCTAGGAGCAAGGCTTTGCTGTTGTAAAAGGAATGAAGTTGAACAGACATTTTATTAGTCTAGAACAGTGTTTTTCAACCTTTTTTGGGCAAAGGCACACTTGTTTCATGAAAAGAATCACGAGGCACACCACCATTAGAAAATGTTAAAAAATTTAACTCTGTGCCTATATTGACTATATATAAAGTAATTCTCTTGAATAGGAATCAAATAAACACAAAGAAAGTATTTTATAATTACTTTATTATGAAATAGTAAGTAAACAGAAATATGAAAAATTATAAAATACTTTTCAGTGCGCAACCTGGGCCTGTTTGGCTGAACACAAAGCTGATATTCTGGCATGGGTGCTAAAGGTGGCACTTGGAGCCCTTTCTGTGGGCACCCGACATCATCCCTTCACAGCCACCTGTATTCAGGTTAAATTGCTGTATTGCCACTTTACGAAAAAATTAGTGGGTTCTGAATTGCAGTTTGGGCACTCGGTCTCTAAAAGGTTCGCCATTGCTGGTGTAGGGAGAAGCAGGACAGAGGGGCCACAGATTGAGGCAGCCCGCTCTCTAGCACCCAGTTCCCACTTACCTGTGTTGTTTTTTTAAAGACATTTTGCCCTGCATGGACTTCTCTGTCCAGTGGAGACCTGAGAAGGGGCACTGACTCCCCACACAAATAAGACCCAAAAGCCCATCTTTCTCTCCACACTGTGGCCAAGGCAGATGCCTTCAGCAAGTCCAGCGACAGGAGGGGGGGAGGATGAAGGAAGGCAGGAAGGAAAGAAGGCAGAAAGTGTTCTGCTTGTATACCGCCCCATACCACTTCAAGGAGTCTCTGGGCGGTTTACAGTTTTAATTACAGTAGGCAGGCTGCTAGACATACACATATGCAGGCTAGAAATGAGCACGTTTCTATGAAGAGGGGAAAGGGTACGGATGGAAAGAGAGAGGTGGGGGGGGGAGAAAGAAAAGACAGAGAGAGAGAAGAGGGCGACCCAAGACAGAAAGAAAGGGGCAAGACTTCAAGGAACCCATCGCGGGGGCCCTCAGAGACGGCTCTTCCCCTCCCGGACCCTAAAGGCCGGCCGGCCGGCCGGCCAGCCGTGCCAGTAGCCCCCCCCCGCCCCCCCACCTCCTCAGCCCAGGCCTGGTGGAGGCCTCCTCCATCCCCTCCTCCTCGCAGCCCTGCCGCGGTGCTCATGGGGCAGCCGGGCGCCCCTCCTCCCCTTCCCCTCACCTGGTGGTTTGTTCTGGGCTGGGGCTCCCGGGCCGGCTCGTGTTGGCGGGCAGGCTGTCGGGCGGCTCAGTCCATTGGTAGCTCCCAGGAAAGGGGTGGTGGTGGTCCAGGGTAAAAAAAGGAGGGGGGAGAGGGAAGCGAGCGAGTCGCGGCGGCGGCAGCAGGCATAGGGCAAACACTAAGAGAATGAGCGGGGCCAGGTCCGGCCGGGGAGGAAGTGACGCCAGCGCCGCGGGCCTCGGGGGGGAGGAGCCAAGCTGGCCCTTGGACGCTATTTATAGCGCCTCCCAGCTGTGGGCCGCCAGCCGGCCCTGGGTTGAATTTCTTTAGAATTTTTCAATTTTTCCCACGGCACACCAGGCAACATCTCGCGGCACACTAGTGTGCCGCGGAACAGTGGTTGAAAAACGCTGGTCTAGAAGAAGAATTTTGCCTATTGTAAAGGAGATCTGTACTCTGTTCCTTGCCAAGAATCAAGCCGTGCTGGTTAAACTTTTTCTTCTCGGGAATCAATAATTAGTTACTGACCAACTACCTGCAGTAGGAGGAAACGGCTTTCAAGAGGCTGCTTCCCATTTTAGCTGCAACAGAGAATGATGTGACGTCTTCATGGGAAAAGCCCTCCTTGAGGTCCATGCTGGAAATGTGTGGCTTCCCAGCAGTTGCTAGACGGCAGCTCCCATCAACTCTAGATTTAGCCCAATCTAGCTGCAAATGGCAAGGGGAGATGACGGTTTCAGTCCAGCAGCGGCTGAAGGAGATCCATGACAACAAATGTCCCTCCTTTATGTGGGGAGGGGGACAGAGAATTAATAGAAGAATGTGCTGGAACAAGTACAGCAGACTGGTTGGGGAAATTGTATTGTTTCAGCGTGGTCCATTTCCAACTGCAGTTGAGGTTGAGAGAAGGCACCTGACTAACTTGCAATGGGATCACAGTTATATTTAATGACTGTGCAGAACTAAAAGTTGGACATATCGAAAGGCAGTGACCTCCCCTTTCAGCAAAGGGGATCTTTTACTCTCATTACGATGAAACAGGAGATCTTTAGTAGCAACGCAGGTGCGCAGAAGGGATCTCCCAAAGGGAATCTGGCTGTAACTATTTCCACTGAGCTCCAAGGAAAGGCTACACTAAAGCAGCTGAGCTTCCAATCAAGTTGATTCAAGAGTGGAGCTAGGACTCAATCACACAGCCAGTGGTTCTCACAATGAGGTCCTAAGAACTTCTTGGACTTCTGCTGCTGAGAGTTCCAGCCAGGATGGCCATTGGTCTGGGAGTCAAGGAATTTTAGACCAACCATCTTTGAGGGCCCACATGGACAACCCAAGTTGCCCCTTCCATCACAACACCAAGTATCTGCTTTACCTTGATGCTTTATTAATGGAAATTGGGTAAGAACAGGTGGCGGGTGGGGATGTCTGTAAACATGTGTCAATGGGATGTGCTTCTCCTAAGAACAATCCTTAGATGGGTGAGTCTCACAGGCTCTCTGGGACAGGGGGATACAGCACCTTCTCCAACATGAGATTCAGTACCCCAAAGAGGTGTGGTGCAAGGTGTGCTTCAGCAAAGATGTTGAATGGCTACAGTGATGTGGTCTGGGCATAGGTAGTCTCTGCCTTCTAATCATCTGAAAGGAAAGACTGCCATGCCCTGTGCACCGCTAGTGGCATCCACAGCCCTGTTGGTGCTGTGCTCTACCTCCAGCTACTTGCACCCTGATGGGAAGCTCACTTTGGGGGTTGGCAGCGGGTTGGGGACATGATGGGACGCAGGGGCCAAAGTTCTAGTTAGGAAAACTTAATCTGAGGCTTATGCTGGCATCTCCAGTTTTGGTACTTCTGTGCCTTGTGCCAAGCCCCTTGTCACCTCACGCTGTCCTGATACAAGCTGCCTACTTCGTCTGGTGACACAGAGATTGGCCCAGTGGCCAATTCCAGGGTCTCGCCACCTGATGACCTCCCATTCTCTCTCCCACACTGTTGCATATAAACTCCCCCGTATCCATTTTGCTGATCTCCTTGTCTTGGGTGTCCATGCACAAGACCTCCTCTCCAGAGCTGGTGTCCTCCTTGTATAGACAGACCTCTTAAGCCACACTCATCGCCTCCATCACTATTGCTCCTTCCATCCTAAGATCATTGCCCCAGTCTATGGGGGAGCTGCAGGTAGAGGATAGATTGGTAGATGCTCTCGAGGTGGGCAGCTCCCTTCCACCTGCACCTACTGGAGGGTCTGGGCTCTGGCTGGGCCCTCAGCCAGGTGGTGGTGGTGGTTTTGGGAACCATTGCTTTAGGGACTTGTACAGTATTCAGTAAGAAAGCAGTGCAGCAGTGGAAGTGACCTTGTGTGTAGAAACACACTGCAGAAAATAGATCAGGGCCCAAAGTAATCTTTCTTTGAATCCAGTGGATCTTTCCTGTAGAAAGCACAGATTTGTATGGAAACTCTTGGAATATCTTGTTGGACAACTAAAGTTGTCATGCTGCTGTGGAAGGGGGAACCTTCCAGTTCAGTATCCCAAGAGAGAGAAAACAGGGTTGACAAGCTTCTGTAGCTGAAGCTCAGGTTCCTGGGCCAAAGAGATTCAGTAAGGGGCCCGCCTAGATGCCCTAAGCACATCCGATCTCGCCTGATATCGGAAGCTAAGCAGGATCGGCCCTGGTTAGCACTTGGATGGGAGACCACCAAGGGATACCAGGTGCTGTAGGTGCCTGGAGTAGGAACTGGCAAGCCACTCCAGTATTCCTGCCAAGAAAACTCCATGGACATGGGGTCATGTAGAGTCGGTCATGACTGTAATGACGCAACACACACACACACACACACACACACAGAGAGAGAGAGAGAGAGAGAGAGAGAGAGAGAGAGAAGAGAACCAGTCACAGCAGGTCAAGACTAGGAACAGGCAGGAAGGAGGAAGCAGTGGCAAAGAGACAGGAGGGCTCTGGGCGGGTAGATTGGTTGGTCCTCAAAGAGAGAGAACCTTGACAAAATGCAAGGGGGGGTAGAAGGCAGCTGACTGAGCAGAGCACTGGCTAGCAGCAATGGGCCTTTTCTAAAAGACCTACACAAGTTAGGGGTGTTTTGCCATTTCAGGATGGAAACCATTGTCAGCAGTAGGATATGGCAGGGACCGAGTATGTGCCTCGACCTCATTAAAGTTTTCATGAAACCTCAGGATAGCAACTCATGGCAACAGCTAATTAGAACTATATTTGCTGGGCCTTGTTTTATGAGCAGTAAAAATGAATGAGAGTCAGCCTGGTGTACTGATTAAGAGTGTCAGACCATCACTGATGCACTGCATCACATATATAAACGTGAAAAACATGTTTTGCTTTGGGTCAGTAGAGAAACTGCCCTTCGACCAAGCCAAAGAAAAGGAGCTGGAGCAAATAGGGCTAATTGAACTCTAATGTGCCCTTTGAATGCGAGGTCTGCATTAAATGGCATATCACACCTCCACCTGATCTCACTTTTGAACCTGATCTCAAGTGACCCTTTTTAGCCCAAACTAGCCCATTCCAAAATGAACAGCTGAAGTTAACCATTAGCTGGGTTCCCTTTTGTGCCTCCTGAGGTGGGGGGGGGGAAGCAACACATGTGGCCTTGGGCAAGGTGCATAGCCTTAGAAGACTCTGAGGAGAATGGACTGGTAAGCAGCTTCTGAGGATGCTACAGATAGAAAACTTTAGAAAGGGTTGCCATATGTCAGAGTTAACCTGGTGGCACGCCGCCGCCGCCACCACCACTGTTTGTTTATTTATTTTTACATTTCTATACCGTACCAACCTTCCCACAGGAACTCTGGGCAGTATACATAGAACAGCAACTACTACTACTACTACTACTACTATTATTATTATTATTATTATTATTATTATTATTATTATTATTATTATTATTATTATTATTATTATTATTATTATTATTGGGATCTGCTCACATAATTCGCCAATACACCACGTAGTCCTAAACACTTGGGAAGCGTTCAACTAGTAATTTGTAATACAAAATCCAGGGTAGAATAATAATAATAATAATAATAATAATAATAATAATAATAATAATAATAATAATAATAATAATAATAATAATAATAATAATAATAATTTGCTTAGGTACCTACTTCTCAGTGCAACTTTGATATATTGTGTCTCTCTCCTCAGGTGTTCAGTTTGAAATTGACTTGCCCAGCAAGACAGTGAGCATTGAGTCAGACCACAGTGTTGACACCTTGCTGGACACACTGAAGAAAACAGGGAAAAACACCTCCTACATTGGAGCGAAGTAACTACCGAGGAAAGTCACTATGCTGCAGGAGAGGTCAGTTACCAAAATATATTCTTAAACAGGACTGCAGGTTTCCCCCAGCCTGGTGCTCTTGAGATGTGTCCATTTATAACTGTAGTAGAGAATGGTATCAGGAGACAGATATCTAGTCTTGTACGCTCACAGACACATCTGGTGGGGCCAAAGTGAGAGACAGGAAACTGGACTAGATGGGCCCTTGGCTTGATCCAGCATGGCTCTTCTCATGTTCTTACAACACTCATCCTCCTCAGCCAGTACAGTCAGTGGCCCCTGTGGACCAATGAAAGCCATGGAATGAAGTGCTTGGCGGGACGAATGTTAGCAAAGGATGTGGACCCAAGAAGTGTACTTTGGGCTTGTGGAACTTTCCTAAGAGTCTGGTTCAGCTGTTGCAAGCTAATGCTCATTTTAAAGTCTTATCTCCCTCATAAAAACTGGTTTTACCAGCTTCTGTAATACTTGAGAGAGAGAGAGAAAGTAACATTATAACCAAAGCTACATAAGGAACACTGCTGCCGAAGATCTGTGAAGATTCTCAGTCATCCAGGTGCGTTTATCTGGGAGTTGAGTCATGGCTACTGGACTTCTTTTTTGAGAGATAGAAACGTTTCGCTGTTCATCCAAACAGCTTCATCGGTCTGAATACAGCTAGTGCAAGAGACCTTCTTATAGTCAGCTTGACCTCTTGTCCCCTGGTCTGATTGGCTCATAAGATGAACAAAGCCTGAATAGGCTCGTTAGGGAGACATTAGTGTCCATGGCCTTAAGGTAAACAATGGCCTAAGGTGCTGAAACCCATCAAGAATGGGTCGTTAGCTGTGACCTGGTGGTGAAGGCTCCTTGATTTGCCTGGGTACTGTGGAAAGTACAGCCTGATAAGTAGCAGATAGACTATGCCGGAGCCCCCCACCTCTGTTGAGGTAGGGATTTTCAATGCTAACATGAATGGCTTCCCTTACTGGATACAGAGGAAACCATGGTATCCTTTGATGTTACATCCCTCTTTACCAGCATACCCACCACTGATGCGCTAATAATGGTAAAGAGAAGATTAAGAGAAGACAGCACCCTCACCTCCAGAAGCCGCCTCAACCCAGACCAGATAGGCCTGCTCCTGGACCTGTGTCTGAACACCACATATTTCATGTACAGAGGGGACTTCTACAGACAGAAGCATGGCTGTGCCATGGGTTCCCCAGTGTCACCAATTGTAGCAAACCTATACATGGAAGAAGTGGAGAAGAAGGCACTCAACACCTTCCCAGGGACAACACCATCCCATTGGTTCAGGTATGTAGATGATACCTGGGTTAAAATAAAGACGCAGGAAGTACAGGCCTTTACAGACCACATCAACGCAGTGGATCCTAATAGTAAGTTCACTAGGGAAGACACCCAAGACAACAGGCTGGCTTTCCTGGATTGTGCAGTCATCATCAGACCTGACCGTGGCCTAGGAGTAGAAGTCTACAGGAAACCCACCCACACAGATCAATACTTACTGTTTGACTCCCACCATCCATTTCAACACAAACTAGGAGTCATCAGGACCCTAAGCCACAGAGCAGAGAGCATCCCCACCTCCTCAGAAGCCAAGAAGAAGGAAGACAGGCACCTGAAGACAGCACTTAAGGCCTGTGGATATCCAAGGTGGGCCTTCAACAAAGCAGTGGGCCATCCCAGAAGAACAAGGGATCAGTCTGAGACCCAGACCCGACGGAAGAACCTGGTCATTCCCTACATGGCGGGAGTGTCGGAAAAGCTTAAAAGGATTTTTGGCAAACACCACATCCCTGTTTATTTTAAACCCATGAACACACTAAGGCAGAGACTTGTCCACCCAAAGGATCCGATACCAAACCATAAAAGGAGCAATATAGTATATGCAGTCCAATGCAGTGAAGAGTGTTCAGACCTCTACATTGGAGAAACTAAACAGCCATTAAACAGAAGAATGGCCCAACATAGGAGAGGTAACAGCTCAGGACCAGAATCAGCAGTACACCTCCATTTGAAGGGAAAAGGCCACTCTTTCAAAGATGAGGATGTACACATATTAGACAAAGAAGAGAGGTGGTTTGAGAGAGGAGTAAGGGAAGCCATTCATGTTAGCATTGAAAATCCCTCCCTCAACAGAGGTGGGGGGCTCCGGCATAGTCTATCTGCTACTTATCAGGCTGTACTTTCCACAGTACCCAGGCAAATCAAGGAGCCTTCACCACCAGGTCACAGCTAACGCCCATTCTTGATGGGTTTCAGCACCTTAGGCCATTGTTTACCTTAAGGCCATGGACACTAATGTCTCCCTAACGAGCCTATTCAGGCTTTGTTCATCTTATGAGCCAATCAGACCAGGGGACAAGAGGTCAAGCTGACTATAAGAAGGTCTCTTGCACTAGCTGTATTCAGACCGATGAAGCTGTTTGGATGAACAGCGAAACGTTTCTCTCAAAAAAGAAGTCCAGTAGCCATGACTCAACTCCCAGATGCTGCCGAAGATGTTTGTGTGCTGTGATGTTCCTATTGTGGTATCTGTTGGACCATTTCTGTGATGGGAACTACATTTAAGGCATCTTGTTTATCCGGTCGATCTCCTAGGATCAAGTATTACTGGCTTTTTATTCCAAAACAATTCACATATCTCCATCCCTACCAATATATTATTCCTGAAATTCTTTCCAGATTTATATTGTCTTGAATGATCTGCAGTGACAATCTGTACTTTCCATTTTTCATCATGTAGCTAAAGTACAATAGTTATCTGCCTTTTATGTGTTTTGCCCCCCCCCCCCCCCGATATAGTTAAGTGCTTTTTCCATTGCTCACCCTCTCAGTCCAGAAAATTCTTGGTAGAATTTCACTCTAAGGCAGGAATGGGAAACCTGTGGCCTGGCACCTATTTTTGAACTCTGACACACATCCTCCCTTACCCCTGGTTGTGCTGATGGGAGCAGCAGTCCTGCGGCATCAAAAAGGCCATGTTAGCTTGCTGGAAAAGAACAACACAACTGAGACAAGGCAGCGTGATCGTAACAGATCCAGAAAAGCAAACTGCATGGCTAAAATCACATCAGAAAGACATAAGCAAATACAAAGGTTTATGCTTGGTGCCCAAAGAGGAACGAGGCAAGCACCGGATTTATTTATTTGTTTATTTGTTTATTTATTAGATTTATATACCGCCCGTCTTCCCAAAGGAACACCGGGCGGTTTACAACATAACAAAAACAGGAGTTAAATAACACAGTTAAATAACACAATTAAATAATTTAAGCCCGATAGCCGATTAAGTAATAAAAACAACAAATTGCAATTACAATTACAAAGATGTCTTTGGTGTGCCCCCAATTTGCTCTCATTGGGATCTTGATAGGAGGAACATCCTCTCCAAGGAAGATGCTGTCCCTCAGGCACCAGGAGTCCCCAGCAGGGGGGCTTTTCTGGAGATCGTACTGGACAACAGACATGTCCAAACTTAAGCCCTCCAGATGTTTTGGACCACAACTCCCAAAGTCCTTTGTCATTGGTAATCTAAGCTTAGAATTCTGGGAGTTGTGGTCCAAAACAGCAGGAGGGCCAAAGTTTGGACATGGCTACATTAGGTGATCAAAGCAGCCTTGGTGCCAAGATTTTATTTATTTATTTATTTATTATGGAGCTTATATACTGCCCGTCTTCCTGGAGGGGAACTCCGGGCGGTTTACAACAAATTAAGAAGGCAGCAAATTACAATATCAGCCAGTAGATTAAATTAATAAAATAAGCAGACAAAACAAACAAAACAGCAATACCAGGAGATGCAGATGGCGGGGGGGGGGGGGGGAGTCACCCAAACGCCTCCTGGAAGAGAAAGGTTTTCAATGCCTTCCAGAAGGCAGGCAGGGACTCTGCTAGGCGCACTGATACAGTTGTGCCTCCTAAGACAAATTTAATTTGTTCTACGAATGAATTCGTCCTATGAAAACTTCATCTTACGAGGCATGGTTTCTCATAGGAATGCATTGAAAACCAATTAATCCATTCTGGAGGGAACGAATTAATAGATTTTCAGTTTATTCCTATGGGAAGGCCATCTAAACCCCCCTCAATCAAGGGACAGCAGAAGGCTGTTCCCCCCTGCAGGCAACAGACAGCTGATTTTGACAGCTCAGAGCTGTCTGAATCAGGTGTCTGTGTCGGCTGCATGGAGGAGCCTTCTGCCGGTGATTGAGGGGACAGCCACATCCTATTTGCCCGGGTCTCTGCGCCGAGACTCAGGTGAAAAGGAGGAGGCAGCTTCTATCCTGCCTTTCCTTCCCTGTAGCATCCAATCCGTGTGTGCTACAAGGAAGAGAAGGCAGGATACAGGTGAAACTCGAAAAAAATAAAAAGTCATGCAAATGTTTAATTATTTCAGTAAGTCAACTCAAAATGTGAAACCAATATATGAGATAGATGCATTACATGCAAAGCAAGATACAGTTGTCCCCCGCCCTTTCACGGTTCATATACTGCAGTCCCGGTATATCGCGGGTCCGCAGTATATGAAAAAAGGCCTCCTGGGGTAAGGGGAAAAGGCCTCCCCAGGCCTCTGGGGGACTGGAAAGCCCCTTGCAGGCCTGTTTGGGGCAGGGCCTGGCCTGGGGTAAGTACAAGAGCCCCCAGAGAGCCTGCCCAGTTCCGACCTGACTCAGCATCTGCATATTGCGGATTTTCAATTATTGTGGGTCGGGTCGGGTCCCTAACCCCTGCGATAGGTGGGGATTTACTGTATGTCAAGCCTTACTAATTGTGATGATTCTGGCCTACAGCTTATGAAAACCCCAAATTCACAATCTCAGAAAATTAGAATACTACTTGACATCAATAACACAAGGATTAGAAGTGGGACAATATTGGACCTCTGAAAAGTATAAGCATGCATATGTATTCAGTACTTGGTTTGGGCCCCCTTTGCATTGCATGTAATGAGTCTCTCTCATATATTAGTTTCACCTTTTGAGCTGACTTACTGAAATAAATGACCATTCACATAGTGGAGGGACCGATGGATCTTCGCCCAGCCCGGGCAGCTTGCAAGGCAAGCGGCGGTGCCGATCTGTCGCCATTGCCTGCCTTGCAACCCTCCCGGGCTGGACAAACATCCATTTTAAAATGTCAAAATGCTTGGGGGGCAGAGCGCTCATGGCAGGACATTTTTAAAATGAATCTTTGCCCATTCCAGGAGGGTTGCAAGATAAGTACTGGCAGTGGCAGATCACCACCGCCGCTTCCCTTCCAAGTAGCACAGGCTGGGCGAAGATCAATGGTACCTCCTAAGATGAATGGAAGCTGGAAGGAAAAATTCGTCTTACGAGTTTTTTCTATTCCTGGAACTTGCATTCATTTTATGAGTTTTTCATCTTAAGGGGCAATCGTCTTACAAGGTATTACTGTATTTATCCAGACCTACAGGACAGTCTGAATAAATCTAGATATTCTTCTAACAAAGAGTGACTAGTGTTATATAGCATTGGGTGTCTTGCCTGGGAGAGAAATACTAGCAACCAGTTATGCCATGGTTGCATACCCATTTTTTTTGAAGCATCTGAATAACTCATTCTCTCATGGAGTTATTTCTATACTCTTCGACCCGTGTGGCCATTCATTTCACAAGCAGTGCCAGTTAGCTAGAAAGGAAATTTCAGGCAGTACTTTAAACAACAGACAGGGAAGTGCTCTGGACACATACCAGGGTCTCTCCTTTTTTAACTTCTCTCTTCATTTCATCAGCAAACTTGATGATTTTATTTTCAGGAGGAGTACGAGTGCAGCCAGAGGTGTAAATACTGAACAATAGTGGGCTCAGCACACAACCCTGTGGGGTACCCATGTTGAGAGTGAGGGCTGACGACATGTGATCACCTAATCTGATACTACGTGAGCGATTTGATAAAAAAAAATCCATGATCCATGCACAGATGGAATGACAAGCTAGTCTCCCTTCCAGATTCCACCAGCAGGTGGTGGACTTGTCTAACTTTCTTCTCCCTCTGCTTTCTTGCAGCCCCTGAGATGGCTTCAGTAAGAAATCCGCTGCTGCTTAGTCCCAGCCCTTGTCGTTTCACCACTGTTGCTCTACCAGATGTTAAGAGAAGAGGGAACGGATGAAAAGGAAGCTGCTTTTGGTAGGAAAAGAGAACTATTGAGCGCAGGTGCCCAAGTCCCCTCCTACAAATGTAGCCTCAGTGCATGCTTTGGGTTTGCCTGGTAATAAAGAGAAGGAGCTGCTTCCATTTTTCAAGTTAATACCGTGCCTGTTGGTGTATTTCTTTATGCTCCATGCCTCCCCACCCCTATTGGCTTTGTTTTGGAAGTGGCAAGAATGCAGAGCTTATTATTTTCTTGTATAACATCTTCTAGAACCCAAAACTCCAGCACCATCCTGGGCTTCATTCATCCATACCTGTTGACAGGCATTGTACCCTAAGACTGTGAAGCAGACTTCCCCACCCAGGTATCTTCCAGGTGTGTGGTATTACAACCCCTCTTGCCACAAGCCATATGGAGAACGCGATCGTGGAAGGAAGGCTGTTCTAAAAGGATCCACCTAGCCTTGTGTGGGTGGGTATATTGTTAGGGGCCGACACAAAATATACTTGTCCTGGGAGCAGGAAGAGGCATGTACCCTGGCAGCCCACTACAGCACCTGGTCACCCCATAGTAATGCAGTTATAGTCCTGGGAGACCGTGTGTGACTAAGATCAGCAAGAGTGAGTGCAGATACTAAGATATGGAGAAAAAACTTTAGTTCTTCGTGGTCTTCTGTGATTGCACACAATGGGTTAATGTGTGCATGCACAGTAGACCTCGGAATCTTCTAGAAAGCTGTGGAAGTTGAAGGACCTCCCCCCTATAAAAGCAGGCTCCGCCCTCCTCCTACCTCAGTTCCTTCTTTTCTGCCGCTTCAGTCGCACCTCATGGTCTCTTCTCCGTGAGTTCTTAAAAAAAATATTTACTCTTATTTTTTATATATTTTTAATACTTTATATTTAGAAGAAACCTCCCCCCTCCCTGTGTTTGTTATTCCCCCCCCCTTCCCCTTCGGGGGAAGGACTCTTTTTCCCGCCCGATTTTTATGGCCTTTGCCGTGCCGTTTAAACGGTGCCT
Source organism: Phrynocephalus vlangalii (assembly GCA_037367305.1). Taxonomy (NCBI): domain Eukaryota; kingdom Metazoa; phylum Chordata; class Lepidosauria; order Squamata; family Agamidae; genus Phrynocephalus; species Phrynocephalus vlangalii. The sequence goes on along the minus strand of JAWVWN010002220.1, from coordinate 31,411 downwards.
CTCTTGCCAAAACAAAATTGCCCTCTCCGACGGACATTCTCTTTGCCTTTTTTGTCTCGGAGAAAGCCACGCGCACACTTCTTGTGCTCATTGCTGCAAATTTACCAGAGCTACCCTGCGTTCCCACCTCCAGAGGCTCCGTTACCATCTCTGGGAACAATCTCTAACGCCGGCAATGGCGACTGCCTCGGGCAACTCTGATCTACAACCTACCCCTGCGGCTCCTGCCCAGCCCTCCACTTCCAACGGAGAGCAGTCAGCGGCACCCAGGAATAAATCACGTTCCTCGGCCAAAACTAAGTCATCTAAGGCAGATAAAAGACCCCACAAGTCGGCTGCCAGACCCAGCCCGCTGCCGCCGCAGCTTGAAAACACCCCAGGGCCTCCGGAAAACACTGAGGCTGACCAAGGCAGAGCTGAGCGAGACACCGCGCTCCCCGGCAGCCCACCTGGCTCACGAGTTTGGGGCGATAATTCCTCGGAGCTGCCACCGCTCCTGCAAGGCGCTCATTCCATGCCTGTCGCCCACAACAGCGCCTCCTTGACATCGTCCATCCCTGCCTCGCAGACGCGGCGTGCCACCCCGCCCACGCTTCAGGGGCGACGTCATCGCTCCTCTAGCGCTTTCTCCACCTCGCGCTCATCCGGCCGTGACAGCAGGAGATGGGGTCGCTCTCGTACGGCAAGACACTCTAATACTGGCCGTCATCACCGCCGCCACCGATCCGCCTCCTCTTCGCGGCACCGTTAGCGCTCCCGTTTTTCAACTATGGACAGCCGCCGGCCGCGCCGCACCTCTGCCTCGACAGATCGATCCTGCGCGCTTTCACGTGATCGCCACTATACCGCTCACCAGCCGGCCACCCGCCTACGTCGGCAGCGCTATCGCTCTACCTCGTCCTCTGCCGACCGTGATTTACACCACCGCGGGAAGCGACGTCGCCACTACGAGGACTCCGGCGACTCTTACTCCGATGGCGCCCCCTATGGTCGCCTACACCGTTATGACCATCCACCGTGGCTCTATCTACCTCCAGACTATATGGGCTTTCCACCACCCCGCCCTCACAGGTGTTGATGTCGCTCCCGCTCTACCAACTCCTCGCACACTTTTGCTCATCATGCTTCTCCACCTCGCCGTCGATCTAGACTTTCAAACACGGCTGCTCGCTCCACAGACCAGCATCCCTCTTTGCCTGTTGTTGACATGGCCGTTGCTCCATCCCGTTCAAGGCCTGCTTCGGTTAATGTGGCAGACACAGCGCCACCTGCCCGATCAGTTCGCTCTGCTCAGCAATCGACTGCAACAGCCCCAGCAACCACAGAACACCATCGTCATGTTACACCTTCAGATCACCATTCACTCTCGGCTTCACAAGATGCGGACCCATCCTATTTACCTTCAAGAGGGACTTTGGACTCAGACTCTTTTGACACTGACTCTACACACTCAGGGGACTCTCATGTTCACTCCCCGACCCCTAATTCAAACGTTGGCGACGACCATGCGCCATCTCCATCTGAGGACTATAAATCCTACTCACAGATGATTACAAAAATAGCTAAAGCTCTGAATTTGGTGGTTGTACAACCACCCCTTGACGATGATGATCAAGTGTTCGACAACATCTCTCTTGATCAGGCTCCACCTTGTAGATTGGCATTCATTAAGCCTATGTTACGTCTAATTAAGGAATCCTGGGAGAAACCATCGTCTTCCTACCAAATCCCACGCAGAGTGGAGAACCTATACAAAACCCATGGCGAACACACTGCTTTCCTACAGAAGCACCCGCTTCCAAATTCTTTTATAGTTAACTCTACGCAAAACAGGTCTCGCTTTAGATCCTCCACTGCTCCTTCTAACAAGGAAGGACGGAAGCTTGACATGCTGGGCCGCCGCTTATATTCACTGTCTTCTTTCATTATTAGAGTTGCTAATTATTCAGGTGTTATGGGTGCTTATCTGTGCAATGTCTGGAACAAGATGCAACCCATCCTCAACTTGTTACCTGAGGATCATCGCACCAGAGCTCTTGGCTCTTACCAGGACTTGATGGCTTTAGCTAAACATCAGCGGCTGGCAGCCAGACATACCATAGATGCGGCAGCCAAACAATTAGCTACAGTAATAGTTCTCCGCAGGCATGCCTGGTTGCGTTCTACAACTGTCCCAGATGATTCCAGAGCTCGCATAGAGGACCTGCCTTTTGATGGCAAGGGACTGTTTGACCCCCAGACTGATGACATTCTTGATAAACTGAACAAGCTGTCCAAAACTTCACGATCTTACCCTTATCAGAACAGCTACCGGTCCTATCGTTGACCTTGGCAATGACCTTCCTTTTACCAGAGATACCTACCTGAAAGACAGCGCTTCCAATCCAACGCCGGTTCTTCTAACCACAATACTGCAGCACGGTCCAACAACCGTCCCTCTCAGCGTTGACCTGATAGGAGAAACAGAGTTTTTGACTTCACTCCCACCCAAGCTTGCCATTTTCTATCTCACTTGCACCCAACCCGTTTTAGCCCCCATCTCTCCACCTGGATGGCTATCACTACCGACCGATGGGTACTTCACACCATCGCCTTTGGCTTCTTCATAGATTTCCAGTACTTACCTCCTATGGGCCACGTTTGCGCCACTTCTACATCCTCGGCCCTTCGAGAAGAGGTCCGCGCACTGCTGGAAAAAGATGCCATAGAACCCATCAGCATGACCCATCTCAGGCACGGGTTTTATTCCCGTTATTTTGCTGTTCCGAAGAGGGATGGGGGCCACCGCCCTATTCTAGATCTCAGAGGGCTGAATATTTTTCTTGTAAAAAACCGCTTCTGTATGGCTTCTTTGGACTCTATTATTCCCCTCCTGCGACAGGGCGACTGGTTCGTTGTCATCAATTTAAAGGATGCTTATTTCCATATCACCATAGCCCCTGCCCATCGTCCTTACCTCCGTTTTATTTTGGACAATACCATTTACCAGTTCAAATCTCTACCATTCAGCCTGGCCTCTGCACCACAGGTTTTTACCAAAGCCATGGCCCCTGTTGTGGCATTTTTGAGACTGAAAGGCATCACACAGTCTTTCCCTACCTGGATGATTGGCTACTGGTTTCATCCGCATACCGCCAATCGCTCCAGGATACCCGCTTTACTCTCTCCCTCCTGGCAAGTTTGGGACTACAAGTGAATTACAAAAAATCCTCTCTTACCCCCTCTCAAGCGATGCCATACATCGGAGCTCTTCTGGATTCTGTCGCAGGACGAGCTTTCCTCTCTATGGACAGAATACAAAAACTTGTTGCTGCTATTATTCAAGCTCAAAGACATCCCACAGTCACCGCAAAATTTGTTCAAAAACTACTTGGTCTTATGGCTTCAACCACATCCACTGTGCCACACACACACCTCCACATGAGGCCTCTCCAATCTTGGTTCCTTTCTGTCTTCGACCCTGTCTTGGATGATCCGAGAACCTTGCTCCGCATAGCATCTCCTATCCTTCAAAAGTTGTCCTGGTGGGCAAATCAGACCAACCTCTCCAAAGGCATCACTTTCACACCTCCTCGCCTCGAAGCGCAGGTCACCACCGACGCCAGTCCCATAGGTTGAGGCACTCATTGCGACAGCTTGAGAGCTCACAGCCTTTGGTCACCCGCTCAGATGTCCCTGCACATCAACCAGCTAGAACTTCTAGCAGTCATCTATGCCCTCAAGGCTTTCCTACCGATCATACAGGGCAAAACCATGCAACTTGTCACCGACAACACCACGGTGATGTTCTACATAAACAAGCAGGGCAGCACACATTCCCCCCAACTGTTAAGCCTCACCTTGCATCTGTGGATATGGTGCATCCGGCACCAGATCACCCCAGTGGCCATTCATGGGTCCACCCGAGACAACAAGATCGCAGATTCACTCAGCCGACGGACGTTCAACACGCACGAATGGTCCCTCCACCCCAATATCTTCCAACAACTCATAGACCGATGGGGAGCACCGCAAATAGACCTATTCGCATCCCGGCAAAACACCAAATGCCCTGCCTTTTGCTCCAGAGCAGGACGGGATCCACGGTCCCTCAGCGACGCATTCATGATCCCCTGGAATCAGAACCTCCTCTATGTGTTCCCACCAATCCCCCTCCTCCAGAGGACGATCATCAGACTCAGACAGGAAGGTGCGAATGCCATCTTAATAGCTCCGTGTTGGCCACGTCAGACTTGGTTCCCAACTCTGCGAGCGATGGCATCCGAATACTTCCGCCTGCCTCCCCGACACGACCTGCTTTCTCAGAACAACTTCAAAATCCTACACCCACGGCCGGAAATACTACACCTCACGGCGTGGAGGATTCCCCTCTATCGAGGATATAATTCGTTCTTCTAAGAAACTGTCCACCAGAACTCTCTATCAGTATAAGTTTAAAGTTTTTCTATCCTTTGCTACTTCTCAGGGTTTGACTCCACTACCCACTTCGGTGGATGTTCTTCTTACCTTTCTACGACACCTGGCTGCCATGGGGTGTTCAATTTCCACCCTGAGAGTGTATGTAGCAGCCATTGTGGCACAACAGCCACCGGACTCTCCTTCCATACATCTTTTTAAATACTCTCGTGTGAAGGACTTCCTAAAGGGCCTACGCAATATCACGCCCCGCCTTATCCACCCTACACCTCAGTGGTCCCTCTCATTGGTCTTACACCAACTAATGAAGCCTCCGTTTGAACCTTTGGCCAAGGCTTCTGACCAGCTACTTACTTACAAAACTGCTTTTCTTGTTGCCATCACTTCTGCTAGGCAGGCAGGAGAGCTTGCCGCCTTGCGCATGGACGCTCCCTTCTTGCAGTTCCATCCTAACAAAGTTACACTGTTTGCTGATGTTTCATTTTTGCCTAAAGTTGTTTCCCACTTCCCTATGTCTCAGCCGATTCACTTGCCTACCTTTTTTCCTAACCCCTCTACGGATCTAGAGCATGCTTTGCATTCCCTGGACGTCAAACGGGCCCTCTCATATTATCTTGATCGCACCCAACACTACAGGACCACGAAGCGACTTTTTACCTGCTATTATGGCCCGAAGCGTGGTCAGCCTATGTCTCCCCAGACCATCTCCAAGACTATTGTTCGACTTATCACTTTGGCTTACCAGCTTGCCAAAACTCCACTACATTCCAGAATTCGGGCACACTCCACCAGAGCCCTCTCCACTTCCACTGCTTTTATGAAAGGTGTCCCGATTCTGGACATTTGTAGAGCCGCCACATAGTTTTCCTCCTTGACCTTTGCTTCCCACTATCGGCTGGACACCAGGGCTCGTGCTGAGACTACTTTTGGTCGATCTGTGCTGGCTGCGGTTCTGCCATGACTACCCAGTTCGGTAAGTGCAGCTTGCTAATCACCCATTGTGTGCAATCACAGAAGATCACGAAGAAGAAAAGGAAGTTACTTACCTGTAACTCCGGTTCTTCGAGTGGTCATTCTGTGATTCCACACAAACCCGCCCTCCTTTCCCCTCTTCTGTCACGTCAGTCTGTCTGTTTTAACTTGTATCTTTGACAGCGGCGTAAAAGGTACGGAACTGAGGTAGGAGAAGGGCGGAGCCTGCCTTTATAGGGGGGCGGTCCTTCAACTTCCACAGCTTTCTAGAAGATTCCGAGGTCTACTGTGCGTGCGCACATTAACCCATTGTGTGGAATCACAGAATGACCACTCAAAGAACTGGAGTTACAGGTAAGTAACTTCTTTTTTTGATGTCGAAACCCTCTAACATGTGTGCACATGAGTCCATGGACCACTTGTTTAAAACTGTCAAGGAAATGGGAACTGGTGTGCAACAATGGCAACAGGCAAAACCTGTTGATCATTTTCTCAATTTCACCTATTTTTAAAGAAAGGCAGAGAGTTTGCAGTGATCCGTCTGAAGGATGTATACTTTCACATCCCCACCCATTACCACTTGTTCCTTTGGTTCTTCTAAGACAACAGCTCACCCGCATATACAGAAAATAACAGTGGTAGCTCACCTGCATGGGCAGGGTATTATAATTTCCCCATATATCAATCTCTGTCTGTCAGTAGTAGATTCCTAGCACATTCTTACCAAAAGTCTCTTCTTCATTTATGGTCTTCTTTGGTCTCGTTGACACAGTCTCAAGTCTTTGTGTCAGTGAACACAAATGGCATGCGTTTTTGTTTTGCATTTAGGAAGCATTTTAAGCTCAGAAAGGAGTGTGTGCCCCAGGGCATCATTCTCTAGCCTACCAATTCGTACATCAGTCTCACTTCATCTCCCTTACTCATCTTCACAGGATAATATTTCAGCCTTGGCTTTTGACCGAGTTCCACTATCAGGTCAAGAGTTAATACCAACAACTTAACTAAGAGGGCAGCTACACAGCAAAATTATCCTGGGAAACAGCAGACATAACAGGGCTCAAAACAGTCACTTGGAAGGACACAGAAGCATTTAAAGCAATTATCTTGTTCACACACAAAACTAGGCGGTGGGGGGGTGGGGGAGGCTAATCAGCATCCATTTGCCAAACACAAGTGTCTGTATTTTAAGTCTGCCTTAAAGGAGAAAAGGCATCTCTCTGTGTGTGTGTTTTTTAATGTTGTTGGAAATGACACAGAGCTGGAAAAATAGTAAGAAATGTAAAAAGGTTGGAAGAGGCACAATAGAAGATGAGTTTTATTTTCTCTGAGGGATCACCACGCCACTGGCAAAGAAAACAAGCTTCCTCTCCCCTTCCCCAGAAGCCCACCAGACCCCAGAGCAGCTGTCTCAAAGGAAGCTCCAGGGAGCACCTTAAGCAGGTATGTTTCGCCCCACCTTTCGCTCACACATACACAAACACACACACACATCTGATGTGCAAAAGCAGCAGGGGCACACATCCTCTGGAGCTTCTTTGACTGAGGCTACCATTTTGGGTGTGGTGGATGAATAAGCATGTTCTCCTGATTACAGTTCAAGTCACCAATGCAGACACGTTAACAGACTGTGTCACTGGGCAGTACGCTCCATCACACGAATGGGGGCTAGCGTACCCGTTTTTTGGGTCTTGCATCTCATTGGGGCAGTCCACAAGTAGTTCACTTCACGAGAGAACCACAAATTCCATCTGTAAGAGATTAATTTCTACACCAATGGTCCAAAAGGTTTCTATAGGTCTTCTTTTTCTCTCATCCCTGGGGTTACAGGGAAGCTCAGAGAGGCCAGGGATGATGGTATCCTCCTTACTCGATAGTGGCCATCTTGGTTGTGGTTCACAATACTCCTCTTGCCTACAACTGGAAATGTTTTATTAGTTTTGCAGCTTTTAAAACCTTCCCGCTCAACCCACTATGATATCTGTATTCCTTCTCTTTTGTTTACACCTGAAGGAAAACATGCTTTCTCTTCTATTAGGATATATGTTGCTGCCATAGTTTGCCCGTCAGCCAGTTGCTTGTTTCATTTCTGGTCTTCCACTTGCTTATAAGAACGTTCTTTCAAGGTTTTGAAACCTGCACCCACCAAGACCATTATGCAAATTTCATCCCTGCCTGCTTTTCTAAATGCCATTAGGTCTACTCAAAGAGCCAGAGAACTATCATTTTGACCACCTTTTTTAAAAAAAATCAGTCAAGTCTCTTCATCTCTCTGATGCATCATTCTAAAGTAATTTCTGAGTTCAATATGAATCAAGGCAATGCACTTCCAACTTTTTCCTCAGTTCAAAAACTTCTCTGGAATTTCTTTCCCCGTTCTCTAGATTTTAAAGCAAAAGTGTTCTGCTTATATACCGCCCCATACTACTACAAGCAGTCTCTGGGCGGTTTACAATTTTAATTACAGAGTGCAGGCTACACATTGCCCCCCCCCAGCAAGCTGGGTACTCATTTTACCGACCTCGGAAGGATGGAAGGCTGAGTGAACCTTGAGCCTGCTACCGGGGATTGAACCCAGGTCATGAGCACAGTTTTACTTGCAGTACAGGCATTTAACCACTGTGCTTTATATCTTAGAAAAACAGGAAAAATAAAAAATAAAAATCCCCCAGACTGTTGGTTTGCTACCAGAATTCAGCCAACTATCAGGAAAGAAGTTCTGTCACAGCAGTATGACGATGGAACCAGTTACTTCAGGAGGTGGTGAGCATTCCAGTACTAGTCTGGAAGTTGAGTCATGGCTACTGGACTTCTTTTTCTTGAGAGATAGAAACATTTCGCAGCTCATCCAAACAGCTTCATCAGACTGACGAAGCTGCTTGGATGAGCAGCAAAACGTTTCTATCTCTCAAGAAAAAGAAGTCCAGTAGCCATGACTCAACTTCCAGATAAACTCACCTGGGTGACTGAGAATCTTCACAGACATTCCAATACTAGAGACATTCAAGAGAAAATTAGAGAACCATCTATCAAACATGCTTTTATTTGGATTCCTACACTGAGCTGAGATTGGACTTGATTGCCCTACAGTTGCATTATTTTATGATTCGATTGGACTCAGAAGGATGTTCTAGTCTCCAGTCAACGTTCTGGCAAATAATAATGATGGTCACAATTCATCTTCCGTGCTTGTTAGCTCACTTACTGGTCCCAGAGAAGGTTTGTAAACTTTATGCTAGAACAGTGACTTCCTCCACCAGTGTTGCTAAAGGCATCCCCTCTTCTGCCATTGTACACCAGGTGGCCTTCAGCTGCAAGTAAGGGCATGGGGCCCAGTCCACCACCACAGAGTACCAAGTCCAAAAGTTACTCACAGACTGGAGCACAGAGTCAGGAGGTAGATAGGCAAAAAATGCAGCAAGAACGATGAGGCAGACAGACACAGCAAAGCAAGAAATCAGGCAAGGCAGGACGTTAACCAGAGCACACTCAAAGAGCTTAGTTGCTGAGGCAAGTTCTCTGAGGGAAAGCCACTCCCTTAAATCCGCCTTCCATCAGACTTGCCAGGTGGAGCTCATGAGTGGGCCCACAGCTGCTACACAGGCCGGAGCTGAGTCTGCAAGTACTACATCCTTCCCAGCCCTGACCCTGCAGCTGCTGTGGCCCAGATCATGGCAGCCATCCGCAAAGCTGCCACAAGTTGTGTCCACTACAGACAAAGTACTTCGGCCAGAGTCAATGCTTCTTTGGGTGATGCTGTCCTGTCTCCGGTTTTTGGCTGAGTGCAAGTAACTAAGAGGTTACAAAGATGAGCAGATTACTTATAACTCTAGCTCTTCCAGTAGACACCGGTGAACTCATGATGTAACCCATTTTCCTTTCCACAGCCCATTATTCACTCTATTCTTTCTCTATCGATGGCAAACGTTATCGATGGCAGAACTGACAGCTGAGGTACAGCACCGCACACGTGAATTCTGAATGGGGCTCTGTGCAGGGCCTTTGCGTGTGAGTCTACATATATTAAAAGGATGAAATATTGTATTAATATAGTAGAAGATTTTTAACCCAAATGGCTGTTTAGGTGGAGCCTCTTCCTGCTTTGGCAACACTGTCTTGGGAATGCAGTCTTGTCAGTCTGAATAACAACCCTTGACACCAGCTAAGCAGTCCACTCATAAGATTTAGAACCTCAAAATACCCACATTTCAGTTGCCCTTCCCTTCCTTTGTATTTTTAATAACTTACAGTATTTTGTTTTATTTGGCATTGTTGGGTATCTTCACAGCAGTCAAGTGTACTGGGAACAAAAAAAAATGGATTCCTGGACTTGCCAAAGATGTCTGGTCCTGATCTGCTGCAAGCATGCAATCCGAATGATCCCCCTGCAGTTCAAATATCAGGAGTTGTAAGGAGGCTTAACCATAAGGAGACCTTGCAGTTGGCCTTGAACTATTAGCCATTCAACAGCAAAGAGAATATGTGGACATACAGGTCACCTGGTTACAGTCTTCTTTTGTTGTGATGATATCTACTACAGTATATCTCTATTTAAAGTATAGCAATTATATGTAAGCACATGCCAATTTTATCTGTATCCTCTTTTGATGATGGGTGATGCCTCATCCACCTTCCATCCATCCACAGTGATACCTACATGCCTACTCTACTTCTTATCAAATTGCAAGATCACCATCTTGTCAGCTTTTAAGGCTTGATTTCAAGGAAATCAATCTCACCGTGTCAAATATCCCGTGGATCCTGGGTGTGGTCGTTGGAGATCTGGCCTCTTCTACTGGATTTTGACAGATTTCCCTGAAGCCAAATGTCCTTTCGGGACTGTTAACATATCATTATGGTTAGGACCCACAGTTCTGTTTTCCTCTGTCATTACCTCTTAATGTCTTCCAAAACCCTGTCTTTACTACATCCGTAATTTTTCCCAATTCTCTCTAAGTGTGGCCTTTTCAGTTAGCCTTTTCTTTTTTCCAGCTCTTAAATAACAAGAATCTTTTGCCTTACAGGTTTTGGTGGTGTGTGGTGTCATCGCTTTGCATTACATGATCATGAGTTCACTTTGCTGAGGTTTTTGCTTTGCTTTCTTTTTGTTTTTAAGCTACTAACTCTTATACATGACATTTGTTCCTTAACCATTTGAGAGTTACAATATGAAAGTTGTAAGCTTTTCGGGCTGTTTGGCCATGTTCTGGAAATTTTTCTTCCTGACGCTTCGCCAGACTCACTATGGCCAGCATCTTCAGAGGGCAAGGCGCTCAGGGAACTAAGAGTTCTCTCTGTGCTCTGGGGTATAGAGTGAGTGAGACTTTGTGGTTTTAAAGTTGTGGGAAAGAGGAAACTTGTCCTATGCAGGTGAATAGGTGTTAGTCATTGTATTGTGATGGAGGGATTAAGAAGTTTCACTGCATTCAGGGGTGGCAGCAATCACTCACTCTATACCCCAAAGCACAGAGAGAACTCCTAGTTCCCTGAGCTCCTTGACCTCTAAAGATGCCGGCCACAGAGTCTGGCAAAACATTGTGAAGAAAATTTTCCAGAACACGGCCAAACAGCCCAAAAAACTCACAACAGCTATCAGATCCCAGCCGTGAAAGCCTTCAAAAATACAGTAGTTACAATATGCCTTACTGGCAGGCGGCAGGCAGCATTTGCTGACTGAAATTATATCCCTCTCACCGTAGATCAATAAAAGGACAGTGAACAGAAAGAGAGCAGGAAAGGATGCAAAAGCTCTTTCGCCTTCGATCTTACTATCTGAGCACAGCTAAAAACCTGCTTTTGAGATAAAGCTTAACTTAGGGATCTCCTGGATAGAGTGTTGGGTTTGCAAAACCCACCCACAACTGCTTGTTTGTTTGTGTGTTTGCTTGGTGACAAAAGACCAGGACTTAGTTCCCAAAAAGCCAGTTTCTCTTCTTTTTGAGAAAAAAAAATCATTCAGAAATTTTTAAAGATTTAAAATCCATGTCCCTGCTGGAACTTTTTACATGTTAAAGTAATAACGTTAGTTTCAATGGGCGAAGCAACCTAATGATAATTTATGCTCCATGTCTGGAACAAAGAGAGCCCAACAAACAAGCAAGCAAGCACCCTGCTTCTCTCAAATGGCATGGAAAGGCACCCAAAACATGTTGAACTAATTAAGACAAGCCTTACATCATTGGATGGCTGGAAAAATACCAATAATATCTCTGCTGAACGTGGATGTTTTTCCTTTCCATCCAGTTCAGTTCTTACAGTATACGTCTCTGATGTCCATGGGCAGTATCTCCTTGAATGGCAAGTTCAAACAGAGTTTTTTCCATTATGCTTATCCACCACCGAATTCCTCTGAGAGTTGAACCGAGTCCAAAATGTGCCATTCTGAAAAAAAAAATAACAGTAGCATTTCGAAAGAGGCAAAACCCATTTTTGTTGACACCATCAGCTTCGAATCTACAAATACAGTCTGCTCTCCAGTGCCATTGTAGCAAACACTAAATATCCTCCTACCCTTGTTTTCCTGAATTGTTTCCACACTTCACATTCCTCATGTTTATGCCGTCAGTTCATCTTAATGCAGTTAGCTGAGCTATGATCGTTGCATAACATCAAGCACACAAAAAGCCATGGCGCAGCGAGTCTATCGTGGAGCACACAGGCATGGGAGCCATGTGCATCCCCAGGAATTGTTCCAGGGTAAGGGGGCAATGCTCCATAGTAGTGACAGAATTTCAGAAAATGAGCTAAATGAAATTATAGTGTGTGCCGGTGAGAACAAATGGAGGACATCAAATGTTTGAAGTGCTCTCTGTCACTGTGATTGCTAGGAAAAACTAGCTAGAATGTATTTCAAAGTAGACTGGTCTATGACCCTTCTATTGATCTGGGATAGAGATGATTTCATAGCAGAATTGGATATGTGTATCAGACACCACTGGAAATGTGGTACTTCATAACTCAGCTCCCTGATCCCCTAACCCTTTCCAAATTTCATGGGGTTACCTAGAATCACTTGATCCCTCAAAAATACTGATCTCAGCCATGTTTCAGCACCAACATGGCAGGGGTACCTTCCTCAAGCGATTCTAGGTACCCCCCTGAAATTTGGAAAGGCTTGGAGGTCAGGGAGCTGAGTTATGAAGCTCTAAAGGGGTTGCCCCCAGGGAAAAAATTCTATTGGAATTGGAAGCAAAGCTATGGCTCACCTGCAGCTTGGCTTCCAAAGTTCTGATTCCAATTCAAAAGATTTTTCTTGAGCCTCCAATACTTTGGCCACCTCATGAGGAGAGAGGAGTCCTTGGAAAAGTCCCTGATGTTGGGAAAGATTTAAGGCAAAAGGGAAAGGGGACGGCAGAGAATGAGATGGTTGGACGGTGTCATCGATGCAACCAACATGGATTTGACCAAACTCCGGGAGGCAGTGGAAGACAGGAGGGTCTGGCGTGCTCCGGTCCTTGAGGTCACAAAGAGTTGGACACAACTGAATGACTCAACAACAACAACAACAAATCTGGGACAACACTAAATGCTTGTGCTGAGGACATAAGTAAATGTTACATGATCATACATGCAACAAAATCCCGTAATACTTGTTTGGGCGAAATGCCAGAAAAATACATCCTGCAACAGATTTTTGAAAACATGTTTTCATGCACAGAAGCAATGTGTGTGTATGATGCTTATCCCTGGCCTTTCCTAGTTCCCCAATTTCAAATGGTCCTCAAGTCACTTTTCCTCTCTCAAGGTATCAAGTACATATTTGCCAGCAGTTTCATATTACTACATTTTGAAGTTAGCACTGGAGTCCACATAGCTGCACTCTGTAGAAGCATCCAACAAGGCTGGCAGCTGTGTTGATCCATATAAACATACTACTGTAGTCCTCTGAGTGTGTTTTTTTCCTGAAGTCACCCGGAGTGAGACTTTTGTAAAGCCAAGGAGTCTAAATTACACATTCATGGCCAAGTCAGCCAGAAACATTGCCCATCACAACACGAGACTGTGGAAAATCCAGTCTCCCACACTCCTCCAGGTACTGTAAGGGCTCCAGTCAAATTCAGAAGGGAAAATGGAAGTCTGAAGTGGGTGGCAGATCACATGTTAGTCCCTGTGCTCTGAGCTCTGACTCCACTATACAACTATTTGCCATGTTAAATGTATATGAGAAATGCATACTGAACCCATGCTGAGGTGGAGTTCTACAAGGAGAAATCATCATGTGCATTAGCAGACTTAAGTAACATACAGTAGCCTCACCCCTTCCCCTTAATCTCCATCCTTCTAAAGCAGCTTTCCTTTTTTAAAATAGCATCCCTCAGGTTTAATTTTCATGCAGGGTTTAATTAGGCTCTCAGGCAAGCATCTAAAAGTCCTGAGGAGACAGCATTCCTTTTAGAACAGTTCAGCATTCACTTGGGCACAAATATTTTCCACAGACATTTGCTTTCTTTCAAATTAGGAAAACAGAGGTGAAAACAAGCCCGGGCCTAATCATGGCCTATGGAGGACTGTCTATCTGGGGTTATTATTCCAAAGCAGAACAGTAAGCATTCACAATGACGTTCTTTGTTATTGGCACGCCTCTTTCCACCTTTTTCCATTTTCCACAGAAAGTGGAACTGTGAAGGCCTGCCAAGATGCATGCAGCATTATCTTACCTTGTTTGTACTGTTAGAGTATAATCTAGAATATATGTGTTTTTTCCCTATTAGTATTACAATAACCTATGGATATTTTATTGAGTTGTGGGTTCAGTGCAATTGATCATCTTAAACCTGGTCCAGAAATTTGATATAGAAAAAACAGCAACACGGTTGCTCTTCCATTACTTGCTATCCTTCATCGTCATCTATCCATCCTCCTCCTTCTCCCCACCCCTTTGGTCCTCTTTCCTGAATTACCCATGTTTCCTTAAAGTCACTCTCAGTTTTCCCAATGCTACGGTAGGTATCTGGAAGAGCAGAGACCAGCTGCAGCTCACAGGGAATTCATTAACAGCTGTTGAAATACAATGGCATTCCAAAAATGTCCATACAAATCTCAAAGGATTGTGGGGGATTAGCACTGTGAGCAAACAAATCAAAGGAAGACATGCCAATCTTCCACTAATATACAGACCAAGCTGTCTTACCAGGAGGATGTATTCCTAGCATTCTTCGACCGGTGAACGGTTCTGTGCACCACACCAAGGAAGGGAGCATGAAAACATGGCCTGGTGTTTTCCACTTCATAGGCATATCTACACTGAAAGCTTACACTGAGTTAAGGTTGTTCTCCCTTTCCCTAGCATGCCAAATTTGCTGGAGGGGTGGCAAAGATCTGTAGCAGAGAGTTACTGGGATTAGTGGCTACATACCACTGCAAGGCTGATACTACCATTAAGCAGAGTGAGGCTGTTGAGTTCAGGCACTGATGCAAAGAGTAGCTGTAACGTACTGGAAATGAAAGGTTTCTTTGGTGTTTCGTTTATTTGGTGTTTTCCTTTTAAGTACACCAGGGGGAAAGGGGGAGAAAAGTCAAACAAAATGATGAGGCTTAAATAATCATCTGTGAAGTATAAAAAGTCATGGAGGCAGTCCATGTCCCTGAGAAACATTCAAGTGGATGTTCAGATGCAGGTGCAGCTATGAGATACTGTATACTGACCACGGAGCACTGGATGTAAAGGAATAGCCCTATTAAGATGTTAACACATTTAGTCACCATGGATCAAATTTATACTAGAGACAGTGTTGTGCTCAATATATAATGCCCTTCCATAATTCCACTCTGATACACACCTAGCACACATCTAGCTATACCGACCTAGTAGTAACCCGTGCATAATGGACATAAGGGCCTCATGAAATATTGCTGCTGCCATTGATTCACAATGCACAGCTTCATATCTCCTTTTTGGAAACTACTACAGGAAATGATATGATATTCTTCATAGCCCTGGCTCCACTTCAGTTCACAGGATGCTGCATACAGGGTATGGGAAAACTGGAAGTCATAGCATTGTATCATATACTAGCTGGGAGCAATGAACTGATGGAATGTCTGATATGCTTATATCCTGCCTGCCTTCCAATGAATTCAAGGGAGTGTGCCTGGCCCTCTTTCTCCCATACACTGTATCTTAACAACAGCCCTGTGAATTAGGTCAGGCTAAAATAAGTCAGGCAATAATAGACTGGCTAGTAGTAAAGTAATACATTTATTTAGGGTCGAACACCAAAAAGAAGAGCAATAATACACAAATAGCTGCCGTAAACACAGCCACATTGTATACTTCCATTTTACTTCTTAAATAGACTGGCTTGATCCACCCCAGGAACTTCATGGGGACTTGAACCTAGATTTGATGAATCTCAGCCTAGCATTCATCACACTGGCTCTCTTATTCTTCTTTTACTTCCAAGTCCATCTAATGCATTTGATTATAAAATCTTGTTATAAAACCACCCAGAGTTGCCGGGTAGCTAGGTGGAGTGATATATAAATCTAATACATACATACATACATACATACATACATACATACATACATACATACATACATACATACATACATACATACATCTCCTCTTTCTTAGGGCTGATCTGTGAGCAGAAAGCCTCAGATCAGCCATGGATTGGGGGCTACATAGCTAGCTGCTGGTTGTAGCCTCACCAAGTATCCCTTGCTCCCCACCACTGGCCCATAGGGAATCTTCATCTGGCTCTACTGTCTTAAAGAAACAAATATGTGTAATAGAGTAAGGCTGGTTTTCCTAAACAATATAGCTATGGAAGAGTATTGAGGTACTTCAAGATTCTTTGTTTGTACGTACATCTCTCTGTTCTATAATCATAGCTATGATGTCTGGTTAATTATCTTAAAGAAGCGCCTGCCGATGTCTTATACACAGATGGGGCGATCTTAATTTGGAAGTTGACTCACCACTGTAGTGGAAGAGCGCTTTCTGCAACCACTCCGCCACCACCCCGTTTACACATAAACCACATTACCAGTTACAGTAAATTATAAGGAGCTGAAAAAGCTGAGCTATTTAAAAAGATCTGCAAAGTAACCAGTGAAACTTCTCTGGTCACAGAACGGAAGGGATGGGAGGAGAACAGAAGGCAGGTATGTTAAAGAAATTGCAGAGATTCTGGTGGGGAAAACAGCAACATTTGGGGAAAGTACAAACTTAGGGCCATTTAACTGACTGCAGAAATCTTGTTTCTCCAGCAGCCTCTCATACTCACTTGTGTGGCTACAATGGCCATCCCAGCTGGGGATGATGGGAGCTGTAATCCAACATAGACTCAAAGAATCATAGAATCCAAGGTACTGTAGAACCACAGAAGAGAGAAGTTGGAAGGGCCCTATAAGGCCACCAAGGTGGTGAATGCTCCACACAGGAATACAAATCAAAGGATATCTGTCAGATGGTGGTCTAAATTTCTCTTGAAGGCCTCCATTGTTGGAGCATTACCATTCGAGGTAATCGCTTCCACATGCTTGACTGGGGTATGCGCTGCTATATAGGACATGCACAGCTGCCACATAGCACAGCTAGCAACATCAGCTGAGCATTTAATTGGGGTCCCAAGAGCACCATTTTGCAGCAGGGCCCCACCCAACACATTTGGCCTAGTTCACTTCCAGTCATGTGGACTATGGAGCCTCAGATTCCTTAGTATTAAGAGATGATCTCAAGCAGTTTTGGGGGCACCCTTCAGCAGACAGAGACGCAGATTCAGAGACACACCGATTATCCACATGGGGGCCTCAATCTGCACAGAGTAAACTGCCATGAGTCAGGGTAGCCTGGTCCAAATGGTGTCTAAATAAAGAATAACCATACCAGATTGGTCCTGCCGCCAAAAAAAAAGAAACATTCCATGATTGTTAAGAGGGATGGGCAGACCTTGAATATGCCTGATTTTAGAGAAATCAGGACCTGGTGTTGAGCAGAATAGGTTCTGCACTACCAAGTAACCTCTGAAATATATCTCTCAGGATCAACAGGAGCCAGGAGCCAGATCCTTGACAAGGTGCTGGGGGGGGGGGCTTCCAAAGTTTTGGCCCTAGTGGACAACCGTTGTCCCCCGCAAAAGAAATCCTGCACCCTCCAAGGTTCACTGGGGTGCAGCTGGTGGTTGATTTGATGTGGTTGGACTCCATGTCCTTGTAGACCCCCTTCCAACACAGTTATTGTACGATTCTGTGCTTCTAAGGTCCCCATCAGCTCAAGGAAAGCAGACAAATTCATTCCGAGAAACAAGAGACCAAAGGGCTGCAGGGCTTTTTGCTTGGCCCTTTTGTAAATGTGACTGTTCAGCCACAGAAGCATCCACTCCTGCCTCTCATGTTAACTTGTTTTCTTCCTTGCCTGCAAACCGAAAAAAGAACTTTCACTGGAAAACAGAAACAGCTTGAATGGCTTCTCTTGTTCCCTGGAGCCAGCTTGGACCAATCGCGGAAGCAAAAGCAACACAACAGAGCTTCGTGGTGCCTTTGCATTCCACAGCCGCGGAGAGTTCAGATTTCCCCCTTTTATTTTTAGTTTTGTCCTGACCAGTTTTCCCTGAGCCCTTTATAGTATTCCTCCAAAACAAAAATATTTGGATACCTGTTGGAGGGTTTATAGGTAACCTCATCAATGAAGGCTATTCAAATGTCACCATCTTGCTCCTGTGGGCCTCTATATTAGGGGAGTCCAATTAAAGCATCTTGCCCTTCTTGAGCTGGGAGGGGTACTAATAAATATACACTGTGACAGCTAGAAGAGAGTGTCCGTGTGTGCTTGGTCAACAATGATGGCTGAAGACACAGTTCCAGTTAGAAGATCGGCCAGGCTGTCGGGTGCAGGGAGTACAAGGCATGATATTGTCTGAGAATCCATCTACCTTATGAGAAAAAGAATGCTCACATCTGTGAATGGAAATAACTCCAGTGATCATGCACGTATGAATCAAGATGTGATGTTTGTGAATGAAAGCTGACAAGATAAACAGAAAGCAAAAACCTGTTCCATGCTGGCCGAAATCTCATTAGGATTTTGCTCTGGAGTAAACAAAATCACCAAGGTCACAGTGGTGAATGGATCCTATGAAACAAAGCGCATGGGGGTATTTGACTGGGGGAAAGCCAGTCACATGACCGAAACTGTATTCTTTGCCTGTTGATTTCCTACTGTGGTTTACAGGGTTTTCATTTACTCCAGAGTAAAAATCACAGTGGGATTCTGGTCTCCCTTTTCCTAATTCCAGCTGCTCACGTAAAGCTATGGGGTGGCAAAATTAAATAGACCAGTTTGATGTAATCATAATCAGTGCTTGGAAGAATCTTCAAATGGGCATAGAGGAATGTACGTGGAATCCGGAGGATTACTCAGGAGAAGTTAGCATTTGCACTTTTCGATTTCTTTTGAAAGGGTTACATAAAATCTTTGTCATTTCAAATAATAAAGGGGGGAGATATACCGTATATATAAATGGAAATATATCATCCTTTGTCTAGGCAGTTCCACACATATGTTAGGGCTAGGGTGGCAGGCATACCTGGGCTAGTTCTTGGCTTTCACAAAATTCAGGTAACAGGGCTATGAAAACCTGAGCAGCCCAATTTGACATGTGCACAAATGGCCATGTGTTTCTACCATAGGCAACATCAGCACTAAAAATCTCTTAAAAGCTATGATCAGAATGCAGCTGTTGCCAGCCTGTAGGCATATTATGACAAACCAGCCCAGAGGCCCCTGCAATTTGGAAACATCTTGGAGGCAGGGATAACATTAAAATATTCTAATGACTGTTCTGTTTCCTTGTCTTGTGTTTGAGGAGACAGTCCTAAACTAAAAACTGCTCTGGAGCTCAGATCGGTTGGGCCATGTGTTGGTAAACCTGCATTCAGATTGCCACATGTCCAGAGTCGCTTCTGGATCACGGGTCATGAGAACCAGTTTTTAATCTTCCCTTGAAGGAAATGAAATGTGTGCCTCCCCCCAACCCAGCTGCATAAACAAAAATAGTTGGGAATGATTTTCCATCTGTAGCTGGGGGAACAGACAAATCAAAGCAGAAACATGTGGCAACCCAAAGAACAGAGAACCGGAAATTTGCAATGAACAGAAGATTGCCACAATTGATGCCAGCATGGGCAATCAACACAAGATGCAGGTCTGCCTCCTTCAGCACTGCATCAAGGGGAATTTAGCAACACGGAGATTCCCCCCCCCCCAGCATCTGTTCACATCCATACCCCCTACTCCAAAGTAGGATTGCCTTAGTGTCAAGGCCAGCTTCCCTAACCTGGTGCCAGCGGTGGGCTATGATTCAAACATGAGAGACAGCTCATCACAAATGTTTGGGTTGAGGTGTTCCCTTGCATGGACCACAAATTGACTACAACTGGTGCCTTAGAAATGTGTTTGAGCACAACTCCCATCATCCCCAACCCATGCGGGCATGTCATTTTCCAGACGTATGTAACCAAGCCAGGATAGCCTATAATAGTACCAGGTGGGGATGGCAAGAGTTGTAGTCCAATGCTTCCAGAAGGCTGGCCAAGAGACAGTGACTCCTAACATAGGTCAAGAAGCTAGCCAGTTGTCTGCTTCTTGAACGAGCATTTGTTTGAATCAATCCATTGATTCTTGCCCATTCTTGTGTCCACCACAATATTTCACCTCACACCCTGGTACGATGTGACTGGATGCAGACAATGGCAAAGGTGGGATGGAAACTGGCAGCAGAATTTGGCTGGGACCTCATCTGGAAAGATTTTTCAGTTGTATCCATTCAGAGCAAGTGATTCAGCAGGACTTAATCAGCATATTTTCATTTCTTTCGAAGCATTTCCCTGCAATCAGCCCTTTATCTCATTGTCTGGAAGTTGAGTCATGGCAACAGGACTTCTTTTCTTGAGAGGTTGAAAGGTTTCATTACTCATCCAAGCAGTTAGTGGAGAGGCCTCCAATTTAAAGTTCATCTTGATTTCACACCACCCTGGTCTGAATTGGCTCATTAGGTGGACAATGGCCTGAATAGGCTTGTAAGATGTACAATGGCCTGGGGTGCATGAAAGCCCCACTTATGCAACCCTTCCCAACACCCATTCAGTATGGGCTGTTATCTGTGGCCTTAATGAACATAAGAAGAGCCATGCTGGATCAGGGCAAAGACCCTCTAGTCCAGCTACCTGTATCTCACAGTGGCCCCACCAGATGTGTCTGGGAGTGCACGAGACGAGATTTCTGTCTCCTGATACCACTCCCCTGCATCTGGCCCTTGAAATACCCTGGTTTTAAGCCTGGAGATTACACATCTCCATCATGGTTTGTAACCTGTGATGGACTTTTCCTCCAGGAATCTGTCCAATCCCCTTTTGAAGGCATCCAGGCCAGATGCCATCACCACATTCTGTGGCAGGGAGCTCCACAGGCTAACAACATGGTGGGTAAAAAATATTTTCTTTTGTCTGTTCTCACTCTCCCAACCCTCAGTTTGAGTGGATGTCCCTTTGCTCTGGTATTTTATGAGAAGGAGAAGAGTGTCCCTCTATCCACTTTACTCATGCCCTGCATTATTTTGTACGTCTCAATCATATCCCCCCTCAGGCGCCTTTTTCCCAGACTAAAGAGCCCCAAACGTTTTAGCCTTTCCTCATAAGGGAGGTCCTCCAGCCCAGTAATCATTATAGTTGCTCTCTTTTGTACCTTTCCCAGTTCCACTATGTCTTTTTTGAGATGCAGTGACCAGAATTGTACACAATACTCCAGGGGTGGCTTTACTATCATTTTGTACAATGGCTTTATAATGTTGGTTGTTTTATTTACAATCCCCTTTTTGATAATCCCTAGCATGGAATTGGTCTTCTTCACCGCTGCCATGCAGTGGGTAGACACCAAGATCTCTTTCCTGATTTGTCATGTATAGCTCAGAGCCCATGAGTTGATAAAGTTTTGATTATATTTTTTTGCCCCAATATGTATTACTTTACACTTCCATACATTGAAACGCATTTGCCATTTCACAGCCCATTCCTTCAGTCTGGAGAGATCCTACTGGAGCTCTTCACAATCGTCTCTGGTTTTTACCACATGGAAAAGTTTTGTGGAGGTGTGAAGTCCTTCTGATTTGTTTGGGATTGATGAAAGGGCAACGATAAGTAGCAGACAGATAGTGCCTGAGTCCCACATGTTTGTTGGGGTACAATCTGTCTGCTACTTAAGCTGCTCTTTCATCAATCCCCAAACAAACCAGAAGCACTTCACACCTCCACCAGCATGGCCACATCTAATGACCCATACTTAATGGGAGTAGGGAAGGGTTGTGTAGGTGGGACTTTCACACACCCCAGGCCATTGTACATCTAAGGAGCCTATTCAGACCAGGGTGATGTGAAGTCAAGGTGAACTATAAATTGGAGGTCTTGCTACTGATGAGGCTGCTTGGGTGAGTTGTGAAACATTTCGATCCTTCAAGAAAAATCCAGTTGTCATGACTCAACTTCCAGATAACTTCATCTGCATGACTGAGAATCTTCACAGACTTCATCTCATTTGTATTCTTCCAGGAGTATCAGGATGATATTTAGAGAACTATGTTGATCCACTTCTTAGGAGCTCTATTGCACTGGAAACTTCACAGGAAGCTGCTGAAAGCCGAAGGTTTTCTTCGTTCCTTTTTATTAAGGAACATTATTATTAAACATCTTCAGTTGCTCAAAGGATAAAAAAGAGATAATTACACAAACTTTTGTGCAGTTATTTTTTGTCTTAAAATATTATTTGCTAATTCAATGTATATCCTGGCTTTCCTGTGGCAAGCTCAAGCCAGTAGAAATGCCTCCCCTTCTCTGCACTGTCCTGTCCGGTCAGGTATCCAGACAAGTGAGAGTGACTGTCCCAAAAGCCCTTCCACAGTCAGGTCAGGAATCAGGGTCTTCCAAGTGTCAAAGACAGTCCACAAGGCACTAAACCGCACTATGTCTCCAGAGTGATTCTTCAGAAGTCTGATCTTCCAGGGAGACCATGGCCCAGATCTTATTGGCTAGAATCCAATTAGTGACGGAACTGGCAAGCCACTCCAGTACTCCTGCCAAGAAAACTCCATGGACATGGAGTCACGAAGAGTCGGTCACGACTGTAATGACACAACACAACACACACACACACACACACACACACACAGACACACACACACACACACACACACACACACACACACACACTGGCATAACTTGACTGGTAATATATCTCAGCTGCAATTGTGGATGGGGAAAAAAACTAATGTAGGCATCTGCTGTCACACAGCCACCCAACACACATGAGCAAATGCCTACACTAATTTCGCAGGCTGCAGCAATTCCAACTGAAATTTTTGACAATAGATTTACACACTGGTGTAACTTTTCTACTGGATTCCAACTGCTGGATGCAATCCATTGACAGGCTTCTTTGGCTTGGAAAATGTATCTAGAAGCAGCATGTGTGAAGGACATTAGCCAGCCAGGATCATATACAGTAGGTCTCCTCATAAAGGAAGCAGTAGAGATGCCCTGGAGTTTCTTTCCCCTGCCCCCTGCCCCCCTGTCCCCCTCAAAAACACTCAAGACTGCTCTGCTCATCTAAAGCTTTTCCCCAAATATGTTCATGCTGTTTGGCGACCATCATCTCCAGTGTGCAGACAGTCAATTATATAAGCAAGAAAAACAGAGGTTTAACATTTCTCTTAAAGGCAGCACAGCTAGCTAGCCTGGCAAATCCATTCCAAAATTCGTCGCAACCAAAACCACCACCAGGAAGCCGTCTGCTTAGCTTCAGGGGCTACTTGAGCTATTCTCGAAACCCTGGGGCCACTGCCATTATTCTCTGGTTTCCTATTGCTTTCATTCCCTAAATTCTTGTGCCCGATAGATGCCAAGGAAAACAGAGATGTGGCACTGGCAAAAGCTTATGCCCTTTTCTGCTGATAGTACTTTAAGCAAAGCTTCAGCCACTGTATCCAGAAAAGAGGGCTGCGTAGGTTCTAAGAGAGTGTGGCTCTCTTTAATAAATATTGGTGCTGTGAAATCAGTGGGTAAAAACTTTCCCCATTATGAAAGAGCCTTGATGGGTATGAAGGTATGGAGAGTAGAGATGGGCGTGACTAGAGTCATCTCACTTTATCAACATTCTGACAAAGTCGGATGACAAACGTTATGCCCATTTCTGGTGGGCAGTATGTCTTGTGCTTATTGGAGTTATTGGTCATAAAACGTTGAAAACCCTAACTCACCAGGCACAGCCATCAGCAATCTTTCTAGAGGCTTTGGGGCACTTGAGATACTCCAGGCATGTCTAGGGACACCATCCCTTGACTTCTGCTGATTTCTGCCACACAACTGCCAACTTCTCATCAGAACAAAGTGACTGCTGCTGACACAGGTGCCACAGATGCTGGAAAGTAGAGCTATGTGTGGCCATATATTGGGAGTCCTGTGATGGGGGTTCCTGCATGGGAGGGAGTTGGACTGGATGGTCCTTGAGGTCTCTTCCAACTTTATGGTTCTATGACTCTATGCACAGTTCGCCCTGCATTCCTGAAACCAGCTCTCAGAGAAAGCAGACAGCTTTCCTGTCACTGTAACAAACTACACATTACTGACAGCCTATCATTAGAAGCTGAAATCCATTTGTTTTCCAGAGATGTGATTCCAGCAGACCTCTGTGACGGAGCAGCCCTACTGACAAATAAAGCCCACCTTTATTTCCCAATGACCAATCATACAACTAAGTACAGTAAACTAATTTGCAAACTGTGAAAGGTGTGAAAATCTCTCACAGTGACTAGCAGACCTTTTCAGTACTGGAGGAATTCCCTTTTCTAATGATGGTTTGTCTGTATTGTACAACCTGACCTGCTGGTGATGAAATAAGATCTAAACTTCTGATTTAGTGGTGGCCTTTGTACTTGGAACAAGAGAGTCATTGTCTAGCCTTATAGCCCTTTATCTCAAGCAACAAAACATCTAGGGCAGGGGTGCCCAAACTTTTTGCAAGGAGGGCCAGATTTGGTGGCTGAGAATGTGTCAGAGGCCGGTTGCTCCCTGACCCTGCCACCCCACTGCAAGCACCACCCACTGACCCATAAGCCCCACCCACTGACCCCTTGCAACCCCACCCGCAGGAAGGAAGGCGGGGACCAAGGGAGGGAGGGAGGAAGGTGGAAAACAAGGAAGGGAGGAAGGAAGGAACGTGGGGACCAAAGGAAGCACAGGGAGCCTGTTTAAAAAAACATGGGGTGAAGGAGGGGGAGGGAGGGGTGGGCCAGCCAGCCACGGGCCACTCAGAATGGCCTGACGGGCCGGATTTGCCCCCCCCCCCCCCCGGGCCGGACTTTGGGCAGGCCTGATGTAGGGCTATTGCTCAACTGGAGTAACTGTATATAGTACTTATTGGACCCATGTACAATGAGAAAATGACTCCCAAGATCAGCACTCTAAAACTCAACCCCAGGGACAGACTGATCAGCTTTGATGTAGTATCCCTTTTCTCCAAGGTAACAAGGACACTTTAGCGCTCATCAAACAGATCTTCCCATAAGACATTAAGGCCGTATTCCAGCATTTCCTAATGACCAGCTACTTACAATGGGAGAATGACTTCTATGAACAGACAGAGGGAGTTGCCACGGGCAGCCTCCTCAGCCTGGTAATAACAAACTTCTACATGGAACATTTTGAAAAACAAGTTCTGGATGCGGCACCCTTTGCACTCACAGTCTGGTTCTGATTTGAAATCTGGTGAACATAACAGTGAACATAACAGTGAACATAAACTGGAAGAATTTCTAAACTACCTCAACAATATCCACCTAAATATACAATTTACCATGGAAAACATGCTGGACTGCAACTCCCATCATCTCTAACATTGGGCCATGCAGGAACTGGAGTTCAGTGATACTTTGAAGGCCACAAGTTTTCCATCACTGTATAGAGGCTAATGTTGTTTTCACCTATGATGCCACAAGACAACTTTGATGCACATTGTTTCTATGTACGAAATCAGTTAGTATAAGATACTTCTAACACCATCTTTGAAGTCCAGTGGCCACGCAATGCCAGCATGGGTGTTTGCTGATGTGTACCTGGTCATGTAACACATGTACAATAGCAGAAGCCTGTCCCAGCTTAACTTACAGCAATTTCCAGTTCTGATCCACACCAGTGGAGGCACACAGACGAGTATAGCCATTAATAAGATTCTGGACATTCAGCTGTGAGCAAACCAAGATAATTCAAGGTTAACTGGACATGCCAGTGAGGAAGCTGGAGTCTGAAAGCTCGCCAAGGGGAATGGTGGTCCAACGATGGTTGTGATTTAGACCCCTCCACATACATCCATATGATTGGAGGAGAGAGGGGCTACCTTCTGTTTCTTTTAATATTTTTTTAAATAATAAAAGCTGCCTTGGGCGCTTTTTAGGAGAAAAGCAGCATATAAATATTTTAAATAAATAATAATAAATAAGATGCAAAGCAGTATGGGTTTCTTACAGATGTTACATTTTTCTCCAAAATGTACCTGATCAATCACAAGTATTTTCACCACCATCCACTAGCCAGGATAAGGGCCCTCTGGAGAGGTTGCCACTGCCACAGCTGCTGCCACCACAGCTGGAGATGCCAGCGATTAAACCTGAGACCCTGTGCTTGCTCGCTTTTCAAAGTGAAGTAGTAGTTATAGTGTCAGGCTGTGATCACACAGTCAATACCACGGGATTTGTCCTAATCATTACATTGAAAATATAATAATCACCAGATGCAAAAGGCAGTTTGATTTATTTATTTATTTATTTATTATTACACTTGTATCCCGCCCATCTTCCGAATTGGAACTCTGGGCGGCTAACAATAAAACAAGACAAAAGAAAACCAAACAACAAATCCCAATAAAAAGAGGGGAAACAATGCCCTCCAGAGGAGATGACGCAGGCAGCAAAAAAGGAGGGAAGAAGGGGGAAAAACCACTTAAGTAGAAAGGTTGCCGAATGCCTCCTTAAAAAGGTGAGTTTTCTAAGCCTTTTTGAAGGCAGGCAGGGACTGTGCTAGGCGCAGCTCACTGGGGAGATGATTCCACAGCATGGGGCCCACCACAGAGAAGTGAGTGTGCCTGCGCCATACTTGTGGGCCTGGTCCAGTTGATCTCTGAGAGATACGCTCCGACAGGTACTCTGGTCCCAAGCCGTGGAGGGCTTCGAAAGTCAAAACCAAGACCTTGAACCTTATCCGGAGGACCACAGGGAGCCAATGCAGGCAGGCCAGAACTGGGGTGATGCGCTCGAATCTACGAGCACCCACCACCAGCCTGGCCGCCGCATTCTGCACCCGCTGTAGCCTCCGGACAAGGGTCAAGGGCAACCCAACGTATAAGGCATTGCAATAGTCGATCCTTGAAATCACGAAGGCCTGCACGACTGTCCTCAGGGAGGACTCATCAAGGTACAGATGCAGCCCTTTCTGATCCGAACATGGTTCTTCTTTTCATTAGGAACTGTGCAAACATAACTATTTCCAAGCATCCTTGCACATTGTCCTTCTGGCTTGGGTATTTTAGACAGTGTTCCTGGTTAGGTCTGAATAATTCAGTCTAAGTGGTCTGTGCATGACTCAGTACAGAAGCTGGAGATGATGGTAGTTTTAGTTCATCATCACATGGGAGTCATTTGAGAAGGTTTTTCTACATATCCCCCACCCGCTATAATGGCTCTATTGCACTCCTATGATAAGAGCACTGGTGGGGAACCTTCGACACTCCAGATGCCACAACTCCCACAGTCCTTTGTCATTAGCAGTCTAGGCTCTGGATTCTGGGAGTTGTTGTCCAAAATATCTAGAGTACAAAGGGTTCATCACCTCTGGGTAACTTTCCCCCCTACACACACACACACACACACACACAGAGAGAGAGAGAGAGAGAGAGAGAGAGAGAGGGAGGGAGAGAGAGAGAGAGAGAGAGAAGTACCACTTTATGGGGCAAGTTGCTGGCTGAATGGTCCATGTCAGGGAAGAAGCACAACAACAATATACTTTCATGACCACAGTTGTAAGAACATCCCAGGAGCTGTGGTGGCTAGGGGATTTTGGGAGATCTGGTCCCAAAAAAGTAACTTTTTTAGCTCTGTTTCTGGGGTTAAATCCCCAAAGGCACTCTGCTGAAGTGGGAAGAACAGAAAGCTTCATGAGATAAACCTCAGGTTTGCTCTACCAGGACACTCCTTGCATTTAATTAACAGGATAATCCAGTAAAAATAGCAGCTGTAATTTAGCTGCAGCTGCGGAAGAGAGGATATAACCAACATTTTATAGCAAATGTACTCCTGGGTTCAAGTTGTTTCTGAGACGGACTCAAGTTTAGTTTTATCACAGCACAAATAAATCCAACAGTGTGGGACAAACAGGGCCCCAGTATTGTTCAGAAGGGGGGGATCAAATCACATACAGTATTTTGTTAGGCTAAAGCTTTTTTAAAAAAAAAATCTCAAAAGGAAAGGCAATGAGTCAACTCTCTGACACGTCAGCTTGTGAACAGAGTGGCCTGCTTTCTACTCCAGATGCAAATGGGTCACTTGGACAGAGGCGAACACAAGAGAGATAAAATTCTTTCCCTGTCTCCCTGGAAAATTGGCTCAGTCAGAACTGCTCTGAGAATTGCACTTGGGGATGCCTTTCTTTCTCTTTCTTTCTTTCTTTCTTTCTTTCTTTCTTTCTTTCTTTCTTTCTTTCTTTCTTTCTTTCTTTCTTTCTGTCTCTTTCAAAAATGTAATGATATATTTTCAATTTTTAAAAAAGGAGTTGCTAAAAATGCACTTTTTCTATCCTTGATAATGGCACACACACACACACACACACACACACACACACACACACACACACACACACACACACACACACACACACACACACACACACACCTTTCCACTGAATTTGGAAGGAGAGATGGGAAGAGAATAGAACATAGGGCACATCCTACCATTAGGGAGGGCATTCTCAGCCGGGAGATACTGGAGCCTGCCTGGGGAAGTGGTAGCAGTGATGTGGCCATGGAGAACTGAGGAATGAGGCAAGTGTATCCTGCCCTGCCTGCTGTTCCCAGGAGGGAGCAAGCCTACTGCCCTGTGAACATGAATGGTTGTGTACAATCCAACCAACAGGATGAGTGTACATTGAGTGAGAGTAGGGCATTTTGCCCTTTGCTTAAAGCAGCAAACAGTTTCTGTCAGCCCGGCTGGCCCATGCTGATCTGCCTTTGATACCCATGTGATCAGCAGCACCTAGCAGTAGGCACAGATTTACCTCGTTGCCAAGACTCACTTGCTGCTACCTGCAGTTGCAACCAAGTAAGAAAAGCCTGGGACATAGTTTTCCTGTCAGTTGGCATCCCCCTGCAAAATATATATTCACCCCATCCCACCCCACCATTACTTCCTGTCCAACAATAAAACAGATTTTCCCCACTCCTTGGGTTAGTCAACTACACTGTCTATTTTTAATTTCTCGGAAAATGAAATGCAAACATAGGTGTACTCTGGGGAGCTTGAAAGAGAGAACATGTTGGCTTGCAAGATTCCCCTGGAAAACTACAGACTGAAGAACCTCCTTTGTGCTGGTCAGAAATGCAGCGTTCCCACATTTAGGCTTATTTTGAAAAGGAAAAGCCTTCAGACATGACAGCAGTGGAAGCTTCCATGACCCTCACAAGAGCTTGATGACTTCAAAGGCAGGTTATGTAAGTGGAGGAAAGCAAGCTGAAGCACAGGACGGAAGGCAGAGGCAGAAGGCAGAGAAAACTAGCCCTGTATGTGGGAAATAGATATACGTCCCATTGGGTCCCCAAGCTTTCTCTTGGGTGAAGTCATGTCCCATGACAGAAAGCTGGATGCAAAAGCTGAGAAGGGAAATCCTCTCAAAGCATTCTAATCCTGACAGAAATGGGCACTTCTGCCTACATGGAATTGTGTGCCTGGAAATTACCCTGAATGTACCTGACTATAATTCAACTGCTGAAGTATTCACAAGAAAGATGATGATGATGATGATGACGACGATGACAATGACAACAACAACAACAACAACGATGATCCCACCTCTCTCCTTAAAAAGGACCCAGGTTGGCTTACATCACTGAAATACAATATTAAAAGCTAAAAACAGTAAGTGTGCTGTACTAAAAAGGATCAAACAAGTTTCACACTAAAAAAACACACAAAAGCAACACCAAAACACATTCAAACCAGTAAAGTACAACAATCCATTTAAAAATCCCACTCAGACAGCCAGTCACTGAGGGAAAGCTTGTCTGAAGGGAAAGGTCTTTGCCTGCTTGTGAAAGGACAGCAAAGATGGAGCTAGTCTGGCCTACTGTGGGAGGGAGATCCAAAGCTGGGGAGCAATAACAGAGAAGGTTCTGTGTCCTCACCAATCCCACCGCCCGCAGTCTGTTGGCTATTGACAGTAAGTATTGACAGAAAGGAATCTCATAAAATTTTAAAACAGGTTTTGCATATCCCTTTGTGCATGGCAGCTCACAATAATTCTTAGTAAGTCTGAAACAAGCTACAGAGTAACAGAGCCCATCAGCTGGGAATTTTTCATATCACAATGAGCAGCAACACTGCAAAGACATTACGTAAGGCCTGTTGATGTAAACCAACAATTGCTATTTCTTCTTAACAGGTGACGCTCAATAAATCGCCAAGCTTAACTTAAGTCATATAAAACACAAAACAAAATTTATGTAAGACATATGAAGATGCTATATGCTGTCGAGGCAGAAATGACTGACAGTAATCTTAATAAGTCTTTCAAGGTAAGTGAGATATTTACGAAGTGGTTTTACCAGTTCCACCTTCCTCCCCAGGCGTTTCCATACCTGAACAGTGATTTGAACCCACATCTCCTGGGTGCTAGTCTGTTTCTCTTTCCACTACACACATTGGGTACTTGCTTAGTAAATTAACAATCTTACTACATACAAAAATAGAAACATACCTTATGAAAGACACAGTGAAGCTACCTTGGGACATTGTTAAGGACAACAGTACTCATAAAATGGTAATTAATTTTATGGTCAGGGAGTAAGGCTCATTTCAGGAATCTACTTTCATTATGCCAGGGAGTGAACTATAGGGATGAAGGCCAAGTGATGCCATTTTACTGCAGTTTTGTTCATGGCCTGGCATGTTACACAACTATACAAGCAACACTTGTGTCACTGCAGTGATTACATAAAGCCATTTTGACCCACAATCTGCTACGGTAGATGACTGAACGAATTCAAATCCATTGGAAGCATGGGTGTCACCACATATAAAACCATCAGGTTTGCTTATTCTAAGGACAATGATGGCACACTTTTCCCAATTGACCTATACCTATCCTTACCTCATGAGTGAGATTCTAGTTCCCCAAAAAGGTACTCAAATAGAAGTCATTATTAAAGGTAGAGAGTTGGTAAGATAGCTATATTCAGTTCTTTACATGTGCATAAAGTGTATGTTTATAAAATAAAGTATAATCATCAATCCTTAAATGTATCAGGATGGAACAACAAAGTATATCACAATACGGTATAATCGTTTAAGAAGTTTTATCCCGTTTTTAATACCTGTAAATAATAACTTGCTGCCAAGTTAATTCTGACTTTTGCTGAACCTTTGCAGGGTTTTCTAAGTATGACTATTCAAAACTAATTTGCCACCCCCTTTTTCTGAGGGTGCTATGGGACTGTGCAGCTTATACAGCCTGGATCGTCTCCCAGGAAAGGCAGTAGGGAATTGATCCCTCTGCCCAATTGAGCGATTCAGCCAACTTTCAGCTGGATTGATTTCTGGTGCAACACCAGGTTTTCAAAACTGAAAACTGCAACTTATATCTTCAGCAGCTCCTTGTCAGGCCTTTATTCCAATATTGTCCATCGCTCTTGCTTTTCATTGCCATCAGTGGCAGTGGTTTTCAACATTAAGGGCTTCTGACCACCCCAAAAAGCTTGCTCAGGTTGAAGAAGGGG
>JAWVWN010002219.1:0-13782 GCA_037367305.1 Phrynocephalus vlangalii | reverse complement strand
ACCATTAATGTTGTTATTCATTACACCCCTTTAAACACAATCCTGCATGACATTCTCTGAAGGGAAAACAGAGGCTCTAGGCTTGATTGGTGGCAGATGCCAGAAAAGAAGAAGTAAATAGGCATGGTCAGCTGGGGTAAATGGTCAAAGGGTTGGTGAAGCTATTAATACAACAGTTGCTGAACCTATTAATATGATGTATATTTCCCCTTCTTTCTTATACTGCCACAGTTGAATCTGATTCTGACAGAAACAACACATGGAAACTTCAACCCGATGAGAGATTAAAAACCAATCATTTCAGCTGCTTCTTTATTTCAAAACCAATCTCAGCCTTGGCTGTATGGATTTTGTAAAGGTGCACAGAAGGGCCTGGGAGCCCGTGGGCTTTACTGAGCTCAGTAAAGGCTAAAATCCTGTGGCATGAAGCACATCAGCATCACTAATAGAAAAGGTGTTGCTTCACCCTTGCATCACTCACACACAATTGCACCATCAGTCCTTTGTGAGTCATCTAAGCCAGCGGAAGAAGGCATGATATCTGTAATGACTGGTGATGCCTTATTGCCAATGATAGCATCCCCTTTATATCAGCAGAGTTCAGGCAAGATGATTTTTGCTAGTCCTCAAAGTATTTACCATATTTTTCACTCTATAAGTCGCATCTGACCATAAGACGCACCTAGTTTTTAGAGAAGGAAAACAAGAAAAATGTTTAGCCCCAGGTTTCATGGTGGGGGAATCCTACATGCCAAATGGGAAGACAGAGGCTCCATGGAGAAGTTCTCCTCGTAAATGAGGTGATGTTGGACTGGGGAATCCAAGCTGCAAAAGGGGAGGCTTGCAAACAAGGTGATTGGGACATGTGGGATCCAAGCTGCAAAAGGGGAAGCTTGCAAATGAGGTGATTGGGACTGTCGAATCCAAGCTGCAAAAGGGGAGGCTTGCAAACAAGGCAAACAAGGTGAATGGGACTGTGGAATCCAAATTGCAAAAAAGGAGGGTTGCAAGCATGGTGATTGGGACTGGGGAATCCAGGCTGCAAAGGGGGAGGGTTGAAAACAAGGTGATTGCGACTGTGGAATCCAAACTG
Source organism: Phrynocephalus vlangalii (assembly GCA_037367305.1). Lineage (NCBI taxonomy): Eukaryota > Metazoa > Chordata > Lepidosauria > Squamata > Agamidae > Phrynocephalus > Phrynocephalus vlangalii. The sequence continues at coordinate 12,689 of JAWVWN010002219.1, read as the reverse complement.
CAAAAGGGGAGGCTTGCAAATGAGTTGATTGGGGCTGTGGAATCCAAACTGCAAATAGGGAGGCTTGCAAATCAGGTGATTGGGACTGTGGAATCCAAGCTGCAAAAGGGGAGGGTTGAAAACGAGGTCATTGGGACTGGGGAATCCAGGCTGCAAAAGGGGAGGGCAGAGGCTGCAGTGGAGAAGATCTCTTTGCAAAGAAGGTGATTTTTGACTGGGGAATCTTGGCTGCAGAAGGGGAGGGATGGGGAAAGGCTCCCTGGAGGAAGCCTCTTTGCAAACGAGCTGATTGGAACTGCAGAATCCTGGCTGCAGCAGGGGTTGTGAGAAGCTCTTCCATCCTTCTGAGCTCAGTAAAATGAGTACCCAGCTTGATGGGGGATGTAATGTGTAGCCTCCATAATTAAATTGTAAATCCACCAGAGAGTGCTTTAAGCGCTACGGGGCGGTATATAAGCAGAAGCAGAATTATCGGCCCCATCCAACATGGGCAGTGGTAAAGAAATATAGGAATTGTTGCCTCAAACAGAAATATATGTGCATTCCCCCTCCCCAATTCCAATTTACGGCTACTCTTTCCAGGCAAAGAACATACAGATTTACTTTTCTGTTCTTCTAGGGGTGTCCTGGGACTGCGCAGCTTGCCCAAAGCCACACAGGCTGGCTCTTTTCCCTGGAGACACAGTGTGGAATAGAATTCTCATGCCCAACCTACTGAGATATCTTGGCAGCAGCCTCAAGCATATACAAGGCCAAAGGTCGCCTCCTGTTGAGCTCTGGTGTTTCCTTTTCCTGGCATCAGTTCTCCTGGATTTCTGGCAAAAAAAAACCTCTCCCATAAATTGTGATCTGACCCTCTTTCCATTTAAAGAAAATGAAGACACAAACAGTTAAATCAGAGACCTTGTATGCAGAAAGTATGTATCCTACCACTCACATATGATCTGCCCCAATTCAGTATTAAACAGTCCCACTTTATTTAACAAAAGACAAAGAAACTCGAGTTACTGCCAGCACATTTTTTCTTCTAAGTGAACTATATGAACCAAGGGTGATGGCTTGTTTCAGTTCCAACATCAGGACATCATGAATGCATTCCAGAAGCTTCTTGGAAGCATACCTAGTTGAAGCTGTTTGGATGTCCCCAACTCCCCATCTTATCCTGATGAGTTAATTCATCTCTGGCTTAATTGCCCCCATCATCTTTGCCAAATGGATAATCAGTAGCTGCAGCTGTCTTAATATCCTCTCTTAAAGAGGCAGCACACAGATGAGCTGATTTGGCTGTGTCACGCAGTCTCCTTTGACCTGATGGATTCGTCACATCTGCTTCTGCATTGCCAAAGGAGGTAGCCCTTCCTAAAGAGATGCCTCCTACTTGATCAATATTCCCTTTCCTGCCTAAAAGTGACTGAAAGCAGAGTAATGGATTTACTGGCCCACAATCCTTTGGAATGCTGGGGAAATTCCATTTTTCACCATTTCAGTCACCAGAATGCTCAGGTATGCTGTTACTTTTCTAAGATCTGAGACACCTAGTGGAGCACTATCGGAAAAAACAAAACAAAAAACCCTGTAAGTAGAGCAACCGCATCTAAAATTTGTAAGGCAGCAATTAAAACACTGTTTTAGGCTCTTAAGTCGAATTGCTCGTAAGTAGAGCCGCCCGTAAGTAGAGGTACCACTGTACTATACTGAGCCTGTCAAAACAAAGCAAAAAGCAATGCCACTTAGCACTTAAAGTGCTCTCTGTGTGCTTTACAAGGAATTATGCAAGCTATACATTGCCCCCTTCCAAACCTCAGTGAGTTGGCCACTCATTTTACTGACCTCAGAAGGATGGAAGGCTGAGTGAACATTGAGCTCTCTATCTGGAATTGAACCCCAGGTCATTAGCCCAATTAAGGCTGGAGTACAGCAGTTTGACCACTGTGCCACATGGCTCTTTAGAAGCAGAGTTCCCTTTATTTGTTTACCCTGAGTTTTTTTTAGCAGCTCAGGTTGCAAATTAGCCTGCTTTTGTTGGAAGACTAGGGAGAGAAAGATGGGCTTCACGAACAAGTGGACTTTTGAAGGACTGCGTCTTTGGAGACCAAATGTTTCATTACTTTCTAATTGCAAAGCGATCATTCAGGAGCTTTTGCTGTGTTCACCAGAAAGCATATTACTGATAAATGACTGGCTGTAGTCATCTATCAGATGCAGGGTATCTCCACAAAATTGCACAGACTTAAAAGTGTCTGTAGAAAAATTTACATTTTACATATTCATGCAAAGCACAGTGTTGATGGGAAGAATGTGTTCAAGCAAGGCAGACAATTAAAACATTGATGCATAAAGGAAGGGAGGGAGGAAGGAAGGAAGGAGAGAGAGAGAGAGAGAGAGAGAGAGAGAGAGAGAGAGAGAGAGAGAGAGAGAGTCTCTTAAAACAACCAACAACCTGGATGTAGCCACATGAATGCTAGACTTGTAACAGGAAAAGAGGGTACATCGATACAGACTTTACAGACATGCACATCCTTAGGCCTCTGTGAATAAGTCAGTGTGCAGTAGTGGACAGAATGTGCAGCTCAGCAGAGGTGGGGGCATTCAGGCCCAGTTGGTCACTATCTGCTACTTATCAGGCAGTGATTTCAACAGTCCCCAGACAAATAAAAAATGCTTCACACCTCCACCACCAAGGCCATAGCTAACGTTCCATACTTTATGGGTTTCAGCACCTTAGGCCATTGTCCACCTAATGACTTATGAGACCATTGTCTACCTAATGAGCCTATTCGGGCCCTTGTTCATCTTATGAGCCTATTTCAGACCAAGATGACATGAGGTCAAAGTGAACTAAAAAATGGAGGACTCGCCACTAGCTTCCCTCAGACTGACGGAGCTGTTTGGATGAGCAGTGAAACGTTTCCGTCTCTCAAGAAAAAGAAGTCCGGTTGCCAATATGACTCAACTTCCAGATACATTCACCTGGATGACTGGGAATCTTCACAGGCAATGTGGAACTAAGACTCAGAGAAGACCTACGTTCAAATTCCCACTCACTAATGGAAACTCCTGGGGAAGGGAGTCAATGGTAACCCATTCCTGGATTATCTCCCACATTCCTCCAAAATGCCACCAGAATCTCTGTAAGAAGAGAGCAACAGATGCTCCCCTCAGTGACAGACATGTGTGTTTGTCCGAAACATTGAAAAGGTGGTCATGTTACATATCACAACTGTTTCCCCCCAAAATATAAGCCTACACAATTATTTTGTTTGTTTGCTTGCTTGCTTGTTTGATTAATTAATTTCTATACCACCCATCTAGCATCAGGGCCACTCTGGGCAGTACCACCCATCACAAAGACAGATTGCTATTTAACTATAATTACTGAGATCACCTCAGTGGAGAAGCAGGTGAAGTATGCAGCTGAGATATCACATAGAAGAACACGTTTCTGGCTTTGGAGGGAAGGGGGAAAGTGAGGATTGACAGGAAAGAAATTCTCCACAGAGTCCTGAATGAATTCATAAGACAGTTCCAGGACTCTGTGTGTGTCACAGAAGATGCTCCACTTAAATCAACGCAACAAATAAATAACTCTTCACATAAAGGCTACTCTCTACAAGTGATTGTGTTTGGCACCAGCCTAGGCATGTCTCACATTTAATGCACTGCTTCTCGGAGCAAGTACAAAAACTAAATTGTTTTGTCCTCGCCTGGCCTGCAACGGGAGTGAACCGCAGCAGCTTGTAATCAAAGCTGAAGTACGTATGTGGGAAATTATTCCAGGAAATATAATAAATATAGATAGGAGAAGAAATTACACAGAAAAAGAGGGGATGTGAGAAACTGCTCCTGCTGAGAACACAAACGTGTTTTGGATGGGCAAGGGAGCAATTTCTTTGATTGGACACACATTGAGCCAACAAAGAACTGTACATTGCAGAAAGCTGTCACTTCTTTATTCAAACATACCTAAGAGAAAGACAATATGTATGTGAAGATTCTCAGTCATCCAGGTGAGTTTATTTCTCTCTCAAGAAAAAGAAGTCCAGTAGCCATGACTCAACTTCCAGCTAACAGACAGACAGACAGACAGACAGACAGACAGACAGACAGACAGACAGATAGATAGATAGATAGATAGATAGATAGATAGATTTTGGACATGGATTTTTTAAAAAAAATATTGTTGAGAGACTGATTTTATTCAACTTCTTCTTTGCTCCATGGCTTGCTCCAATGATTCCTATTACATGATGCTTCGGAGTAGTTGAGGTAATTGGATTTAATTTTTGATGCTAAAATATTTGGGGCTCTTTAGTCTGGGGAAAAAAGGCACCTGAGGAGGAACATGATTGAGACGTACAAAATAATGCAGGGCATGAGTGAAGTGGATACAGGGGCACTCTTCTCCCTCTCACAAAATACCAAAACTAGGGGACATCCACTCAAACTGAGGGTTGGGAGAGTGAGAGGAGACCAAAGAAAATATTTCTGTACCCAGGATGTTTTTAGTCGGTGGAGCTCCTTGCTGCAGAATGTGGTGATGGCATCTGGCCTGGGTGCCTTCAAAAGGGGATTGGACAGATTCCTGGAGGAAAAGTCCATCACAAGGTTACATACAAGTCATGATGGGGGTGTATAATGTCCAGGCTTAAAAAGAGGGAACTTCAAAGGCCAGATGCAGGGGAATGGTATAAAGAAACAGATGTTTAGTCTCGTCCTCTCCCAGACGCATTTGGTGGGGACACTGTGAGATACAGGAAGCTGAACTAGATGGGCCTTTGGTATGATCCAGCATGGCTCTTCTTATGTTCTTATGTTCTTATGTTAAGTGGGGGAAGTGTGTTAGTTCCTCACAAGTCACAGGCGGCCGGGGGCAGGTGGGCTATGATTTTGAGCACTTTGGATCCCTACTCTACTTTGCCACAATTTGTGGCTGTCTTCAGAAATTGCCATTTATGATGGCAAAGGTTCCAGTTTGTGTGGAGAAAGTCACCCTCCACATGAGGGAAGTGACAGAAAGATGAAGAACGTGGGGAAAGATGATGCTACTAGACATTTCTACTCTTCATCTATTTCAGACAGCTATGAGAGCATGTGAAAGGGCTCAAGACTGAGCAAAATCCAAATTGCAATATTTTCTGCAGACTATTCTAATAACCCCTGAGATAGGTGCTACAATATACTGTAAGGTGGGACATGTTGGCTTCAATAAATAAATAAATAAATGGAAGAAAAGGGGGGGGGGAGATTGGAGGCTCCCTGAACATGTGCCTTTAGGGCCTTTGTATTGCATCACTTCATGACTGCCCCCAACGATCACATCAGAAAGCGTGTTCTCCAATCAAGGGAATCGATGAACCGTAAGTAACGGATGTGAAACAAAACAGGTAGCATATTGTCTGAGGGAGGAAGATGGGAAAGGCGTGGGGGTGGGGGTGGTTAGAGTTATCTAATAGTCTTAGAAGTCAGCTTCTTACACAAAGAACATATCATCTCCCTGCAGATTCCCCCACCCCAGCTAGATCCCATCTCTGCAACCTCCCAGGCATTATGATTATTGTTTTGCTCAGACTAAGAAAAGAGGAGTCTAAAAATGTAAAATTAAAAAGAAAAGAGACTTATAAAGGAAGACATAATAACATGGAGACACAAAACTGACCATTGCAAATGGACCCCCAGAATGCCTTTGCCAAAATTATTTTCAGAGCTGTAGTCCAAGCAAGTAAATATTTCAAACTCTGGAAGAGGGTTATAGGTGTGAATGCCTACTACAAGTAGGCAGAAGAACCACCCTTTTCAAGTAAGAGAATTAAAAAGAAAAGGAACAAATCCTATTGCTTTCCTTCTATAAAGTGGCTCTTACTTATGTCTTGGTAAAATTGTTGTTAGCCTAAATTCAACATCAAGTTAGCCATACTTAAGCTATATCAGCTGCGAGAATCAGAGAGCTTCTATCTATCTATCTATCTATCTATCTATCTATCTATCTATCTATCTATCTATCTATCTATCTATCTATCTATCTATCTATCTATCTATCTATCTATCGATTCCAGGGGTCCTCAAAGTTTTCAAACAGCGGCCTAGTCCACCGCCCCCCTGACACCACTGGCAAAAAAGAGCCAACATGGAAAAAAGGGGGAGGGAGGGGCAAGTGGGCGGACTACTCTGTGATCAACCCATGAGTGGTGTTCCTCCAGGGCCCAAGTGATGCCTCCTGCTCCGGATCTCTGCCCTGAGGTGCAGATGCTGGGATCCCTTTGCTGCACCTCTTCCTCCTCCTCCTCCTGCAGCGGTGGTGGCTGGAGTGGGTCTCCTTCCTTCCTTCCTTCCTTCCTTCCTTCCTTCCTTCCTTCCTTCCTTCCTTCATTGTGTTGGGAAGGAGGTGGCAAGCTTGGGCCCCTCCTCGACTCCTGCGTGGCCACTCAGATTGAGGAGCAGCAGCCACAGCAGGGTCGGCAAGGCTGGCACCACCACATGTGGATCCAACTGTGCGCCCTGGCCATCATACCCTTTTTATGCCCTGGAGGGATAGCCGCTTCCTCTCTTGGCCTGGCCAGGCCCAGCCTGGCTTGGTGCTCTGCAAGTGAGGGAGGGAGGGAGCGAGGGCTGGAAAGGAGGGAGGGGAGGCAGGAAGGCCTGCCCAAAGCCACCCACTGCCCACTCACTGGCTGAGCCCAGCCGGGCTGCTGCACTCGGTTGGCTTGGCGGCCCACCCATCACCAACAAATGTAGCCCTGCCAGCTTCCCAGCAACCAGGCCCAGGCCACCATTGGCCTTCCCCTCCCTTCTCTTCATTCTTCACCACCACCAACCCCTCACTGGCCACACAAGGAAGGCGGGCATGTGGAGTGGAGGAGGAGCAGGGGCAGGGCCTTGGAGCCATGGAGGGAGCAGGGGAACTTCCCGCAGCCCTCCCGTTTTAAGGTGCCCCGCTTGGCTGCAGACAGCACCCTGACCATCTGGGTGGCAGGTGGGGTGAGTGGGAACCTTGCTTTGAACTGCCCCACTAGCCAGCACACAGATCATTTGGGCAGCAGGTGAGGGGAGTTGGGGAAGTGACATAGCCCACCGCTTTGAACTGCCTCAGCAATAGAAGCAGTCACAGACGCCGGATTGCTCGCTTGCTCTTGAAGCAGGGGTCTGCAACTGGTCCCAGGGGCCGTATCCAGGATCCGGGGGGGGGGGGGCGTATCCGGCCCCCAGGCCATAGTTTGCGGACCCCTGATCTATTCCAATGCCTACTTTCTTCTAGGTAGGGAGTAGACTTAGTGTGAAACCAAAAAGCCTTCTCTCAAGAAACAGAATGCTAAATTACGAAGAAAATATTTGTGAGTATACCCTTTTTCAAAAGAGTCACTGAGAAAATTATGTATTAAAAATGCACTCCATGCCTAATTGGTGGTCAGCCTCTTTTAACCTTTTCCTAATGCATTTCTTGGCAGTCTTACAGTTAATCATTCTCAGTTCATGTGGAACCAACCTACAGTTAGACCCTGGTTCACAATTCACGATCCAATTATTTTTGAAGACATTTGCCTCTCCTGAGTTACACCTTTTTGAACATGGAACGAAACATCTACCAAGTGGGATTTTGTGCTTCATTCTTCTTGCATTCTTTGCAAAATAAATAAATAAATGTACAATTGTTTCCCCACAGCATTCTGCAAAAAAAAAAAAAAAATCATTGTTTTTTTAAAGCAACATAGATGCATTGAAGTTTTTTTTTTAATGCAACAGATCAGGTTTCCCCTAAAAAATATCTTATTATTGTTGCAAATTCTGTTGCTGACAAAAGTGCTGTTCTTCAGTGAGGGAGAAATCTCCCTCTCCACACACCCCCTCTTTTTCCGAGACTATTTTGTTACATCCTTAATAACTACTAAAGCAAGACATCCACTAGAGACCGGTTGGAGAATTCAGTGGCTGTGGATCCAGGGGTTGGTTCCTCCTTGAGAGGAGGTGGACTTGATGATCCATAGGGTCTCTTAAAGCTCCACCGTGCAAAGATTGTTGCTATTGTTCTAGGAGGGCAATGGAATATCCGGACTTTCACATGAAATATTCCGATTTATATTTAAAGACAAAAATATATATAAATTATTTGTATAATCTAAACACATTTATAGAACATCTCACTGCGGTGATCTCTTATCCGTTGTCCAGGGGCTAATGACTGTGGACTGAAGACTTCAGGCTCCTACCTTATGGCTCTTTAAGTCATAAGAAAATTGACCTATAATATGCAGGACATCTTCAGTAGTAGCATTCCCCTGTAGTTGCCTTTCAAACAAAAGACCATGACCCTAAAAGAGGATGTGTGACCCTCCTAACTTGGACTTGTTTTCCAGCCTCTTCAGACTAAATCACAAAAACCCTGATTCCCTCCAGTGGTTAGGTCTTTATTTGTGCTTTTGCAGTACAAAGAGAATGAGGTTTACATAAGGCCATCTGCTGACCTCATTGCTGACCCAAGGCCTGAACCAGAGACTGGCATTACCAAAATGTCAAGCTCAGGGTGCTCTCAGAAACAACCCAGAACCATGCTCTCTAATACTGAGAAGGAAATTCAAATTGGGAAATGGGATATGCTCTCTGTTAGATTCAGATCATTTTGTGGGTCAGCAGGAAACAAACGGCTGTCATGTCTAAAACATCCCCCATAAAAAATCATGCCTTACTGACCAATATGGTCATTAAATAAATACAAATAAACTTTTCCAAACTGCCTGCACTTATAGAGCATGCAACTGTTAAACACCACTGTTTTTCACCCTCTTAACATAGAATTCCCAGAGGGCAGTATCTGTGATTTACTCCTTGACTTTGAAGTGACGGGTTTCCATTGATTAACCATCAAGCACTGGTGTAAAAGTGCTCGCTGTCTGCAGATGCAGTTTTAAAATGAAGGACAGCCCCACCTTTGGTTCTACTACTGGAGGAAATATGAAGCATAAATTAGACAGGTAGATTGACTGAGTCATTGGGAATTGGTCATTGGTTATCAGTATGGGGCGTGGTGGCTCAGTGGACTGAGGCTTCCGAAAACTGTCGGCTGCAAAGTTGGCAGCTCGGTGGTTCAAATCCCAGGTGCCATGCAGCGGACTGAGCTCCCGCTGATAACCCCAGCTCCTGATAACCTAGCAGTTCGAAAGCATGTCAATGCAAGTAGATAAATTGGTAACGCCTTAAAAAGTGGGAAGGTAAAGCAGTGTTTCCTTGCAGCCATGCTGACTTGCACAATACTGGCTCTTCGGCTTGAATATGGAGATGAGCACCGCCCCTAGAGTTGGACACGTCCAGCATGCATGTGCGGGGGGAAACTTTACCTTTACCTATCAGTATTTAAAATGGACACAGCCAGTTTTTCACCAAAGCCATAATATTTTGTTATACCATTAACTCGAGTTTCTTAACAAGACTCCTGCTGTTGTGACAGTTAAGAGAGTCACCCTAGGACAGTGGTGGTGAACCTTTGTCCACAACTCCCACGGTCCTTTGTAGATGGGGAATTCTCTTAAGTCAACAAAGACCCCATTTGCTCAAAGAAAGATAAATGTATAGCAAAGTTTGGTCAAAATCTACATTTTTGGGATCTTATTTTCCATTGTTTCCTACAGTATCAATTTCTTAATTATGTTTAAATATTTGAAAGGATGTCACATTGAATAAGGGACTGGTTTGTTTTCCATGGCTTCAGAGACTAGGACATGGGGGAAATGGTCTCAAACTACAGGAAAAGAGATTCAATTTAAACATTAGGAAGAACTTCATGACAGAGCTGTTCAGCGGTGGAATATGCTGTCATGGGCTTTTTAAGCAGAGGCTGGATGGCCATCTGTCTGGTAATCCCAATGCTGACGCTGAAAACTGTTTCTGTTTCAAGAGCTAAAATGCTATTCTTCATTCTTGGAGTAGCCTCAACCTGCTCCCCTGAGCCCTCCAGTGCCTTGTAAAGAGGTTATTCCAGGATGGAAGAATTGGGAAGCCATGGTCTACAGAGTCCTGTCATCCTCAGAAATGTGCATCACTATCACCTTGTGTATGATAGTGGTACCCTAAAGAAGTTGAAAAGGTTTTCCATTTGTTCCCTGCAGCAACTGTGTGATGATAGAGAAAATCACCCTGGTGCCTATGAAGAAGGATAGTTTGGCTGCCCACATTCATATCTGCCATGGGGGTCTCCAAGTGGGAAGTTCTGAACCTGGGATCCCATCATGCTTGTATGGTTTGGACCAGAGCCATTTGAGTTGCTGGAGCCAAAATGCCTCCTCCTTGTGGGCAGTCCCGGCCCCAATGGCTGAATTGTTTACACAATTTGGACTGATCCCTGGCCAGAGGGGTCTTCCCCCTTTTCCTCTTCCTTCCTCTAGCTCAGATAGAAAATCCAGGAAAACACAGAGCTGGGTTGCAGGTTGTCACAGCACTAGTCCTCAGTGAGGAATAATACACAGAGTTGTTTGACTCTTACAGTACTTCGTTTCCATATAACCAGTCTCTCAGACAAAATGTCTCAGCCTCCCAAACTATATATACAATGTAGACACAATGAATTCCTCCCTTTCTGTCTGTGTCTAACTTCTCAAACACAGGTGACAAGAGAGAATTAAATTCCTTCTCCAGGCATATATGTACCTTCACTGACCAATCAAGTTATCTCATGTGCATTTTTTCATTTCCATTACATCAACCCATTATTTACTGCCTGTAGTTTTTGTTGATTCAGTGACTTATCATATATTGCTGACACATGTGTATAAATCAATCCCTCCAGTCTGCAAATTCATATTGATTTATCCTATCAATACCTTAACAAGGGAGGATTTATAACAGTATCAGTAAGGTATTTTTCCTTACTACATGAGTAAAAAAAAATCTTTTGGAAAATCAGCTGCAGTCCCTGGAGTCTCCACAATACTCTTTCTGCCTGAGTACCTTGATATACATGTGGGTATGGAAGGATACTCCATTAGGAGAGTAGTGGAGTGGTCAATTTCAGGTGTTGCCCCAGCATGTATCAAGGTGGAAGGTGTCACTGCCTGGAAGTTTGGACATGCCTGGCATAAGGGAAAGTATTTATCTCCCAGCAGCAAATTACCATTATTTTAGTTGATTTGCTTTTTAATAATTATGAGCCATTTTGGTTCCTTTCACAAAGAGAAACAGGGTGTAAAAGATAGATAGATAGATAGATAGATAGATAGATAGATAGATAGATAGATAGATAGATAGATAGGAGTGTCAATTGCATTCCTGGTAACATATGTGGTTGTATAAGCACACACCGGTCCAGGAGTGCAGTCAGCACCTTGCTAACTAGGACCGTTATGCCACTGTTACCTATGACACTTCACTTAATGGTCACAGAAACTGCTAATAGGATTCCTAAACAGGCCAAAATTTCTAAGTTTCTAGCTGTAGGATTCTTCGGAAGCATGCCAGGAATAATTTGTGCCTTTGAAGAGCTCTTGGCGGAGAGACAATAATGAGCTAGAGAATGTAAAGGTTCTTTCCCCTCTTGCACTCTTTTTCCATTTCTGTTTGGATGTTTCAAATTGTTAAAAATGAGTGATCATTTTAATCTTATTACATGTCTAACTGCTTTAATTAATTAATACAATTTAATATCAGAACATTTTAGCTGTATCTATTTTTGCAAGCTCTATTAGTTCTTTACATGGAAAAAAAATCAACAAGTTTGATATTTCCCATTCTTAGAAGCTTTTCCAACATAGACTAAGTTGTTTAATGAGACATGCACTGTATGTGCAATGAGTTAAGACCAATATAGCTTCATCAGTATAATATAGTAACCCATTTAATGGATCGTTTTCTCTCTCTGTAGGGCACCTGAGCTATAAAAATGGTGGATGCCTCAAATTTCATTCTAAACACAATCATCCTTTTCTAGTAGTACAGCCACAATTTTTCCCTTTCCCTTTTCCCCATTACTCTTGCGAGTCCCAAGAATGATTAGAAATATCTAAAGGGGAGCCGATGAATATGCAAGAAATATTCTCTGAGCTGCCAACAAAGTTCAGCATTTGAATGTTCATGTCACTTTTGAACACACATTACAGGAAAGATGGCAATTCAGTTGTTCTGAAGCGGCAGTGTCCGCCTGATTGCCATCTGTAGAAGACACAATTTCAAATCAAATCCCATTCTTTTGTGTTATGTTTGCTGAAAAGGAAAAGTCTTTGTTAATCTTGCATTTCATTGGGAATAGAATAATCACAAAGAAGTGAAGAAATCCTGGCAGGTACTAGGCAACAACGCAAGAATAAATTGCCCATTGCATTCACGAGGAAACTATCACATGGGACACAAGACAGACCCCAGCATGTTAATGACTTTTTAGCTAGGGTAAGGAGCTACTTTGAGCCTAAGAACCATAGTCAAACATCAGAGAAATTCCAGTGGTGTCAAAAGGCCATTTAAATCCAGCCCCACACTGAGGCTATAAGAGTCATTGGAATGGCAACTGTTGCTACTAGAGATGGGCAACAAACAAAAAAATGGTGTTTCGGTTTTTTGTTTGTCGTTGAGAAGTCTGTTTCGGTTTGTTTCCATTTTACTAATTACTTACTTCATTGTTTGTTTATAAACTTGTTGTGCTGTGTGTGCCCTTGAACACACAGACACATTCCATTTAAGTGGATCAGAAGAATTCAGAAAATTATTTACAGTTT